>MU787807.1:0-27658 GCA_026770625.1 Nicotiana glauca | reverse complement strand
TCTCTATTTCGGTTATTGTTTGGGTAACACAGTAGAAGACTGTGGAAATCTGCTGGTGCGTTTTCAACTGAGGAACTGGAGAACGACATAGATTTGTTGTGTTTACGCTTCAAGAGGCAATCCTTAAATCTCCATACATGCTAGTTGTTTAGATTACACGTGAATAAAATTCTGCTATTGCTTCCGCTGTGGTATATATTCCATCAAGTAGTACATAATTTGTTCGTTGCTGATTCCTGTATTTTTAGGCCCCATTTCGCCATAAGTTTTGGCAAAGTAAATTTGAAATTTATTTTCAAAACTCATATTTGGCCATAAATTTTGCTCATATTTTGGTCAAATCCCAAATTAAAAATTTCAAATTTCAAAATCAGCTATTGAGCTGATTTTGGGCCAAATTTTTAAAACTTGGGAATTATATACATGTTTTTTCAAAATAAAATTGAAAAATATGTTTTGAAATCGTATGTCCAAACACATTTTCATCTTCAAACCAAACTTCATCCAAATCAGATTTTTCAAAATAAATTTGGGATTTATGGCCAAACTCTAGCTTAGTAGTTTAAAGAAATGTGAAGTGTTTGAGACGGCGTACCTGAAGGCATTTCGGGTGAGCTTTTCCACTTGGACTTGCAAATGGAACAATTATAACCAGCGTTTCCAAGGCGTTCTGAGATTTCTTTTTGTGTACATTTCCTACAACTATCGGCCACCATTTTCTTGCAGCTGCAATTGAAGCCTATTGATTTTAGTTCATTTAGAGCCTCCTTTGTAGCTTTTCTGATTCTTGATTCAAAAGAAGTTGTCCTACACAGTGTTGTCTAAAGACAAATATTAAAAACCAAGAACATTTATATAGTAAAAAGTAAAAGTTGCTCGTAAGGACCGGCTAAGTCAGTTGGATGAGTGGTATCCCAAGAGGAGACCTGGGATAGATTCTCATCACCAGTAACCTCCTCAGTTAGAGTTCGCCATGCCGAACTTGTTTAGTGCGGATTACATCTCATATATAGTTTGTAAGATATTATACAGTGAGCAAGTTACCTAGTGAACACCCAAAGGATACTAGGTACGATTTTCCCGGGAATTTTCCAAAAAAAAAACAGAAAAAATTGTAGTCAAATTGAATAAGGATCTTACCTGAAGAAGCTCCCCTTGTGATGCCCAAAACGCCTTGTTCTCCTCACTATTGTTTACATTTTCATCGTCCTCCTCATGCATTATCTCTCCACTACTATAACTAATGCTCGAATCCAACGAACATTCTGACGAGTGGAATTCGAGGCCTTCGTGTAAGAACTCAAATATCAATTCACATATGTCTTCAGGTTCATCGGATTGCTTGACAAAGGCACCTAATTCCTGGCCGTTCAACCGGATTTTTGACGATTCTCTGGCCATGTGTTTACAACTATACTTTTCTAAGACTAATTTCTCCAATCTACTAGACCTTTTCGTCCTATGATTTTTTGTGGCAACAGGTTGTTTGTTCTTATAAAGTGAAGAATTAGGACCCACAGGAACCCACTTGATCTAGGTGGACGAAATGTATTCCGCGGATAGTTTTTGACAGGGTATCATAATAGGATGAGTTTAATCTAACGCATTTATAGATGTGGCACTCTAGACGAATTTCAAATTGACAAAACGAGAGAGATGTTGGGTATATGCGTTAACAGGCTGTCACGATTCGGATTTTTCATCCTCGGGAGTCGTGATGGCGCCTACTTGTGGAAGCTAGGCAAGCCAAACTTGATTACTTTTTCATTAATGTACAAATCCTTTTAACGATTCTTCGACAATAATATATAAACAATGAAATTCAACAATGATAAGCGGAAGTCTTAGCATTAAATAAAACTGAATAGCAAAGCAGAAAGTTCAACAAATCCTCTATCCAAGACTGGTGTCACTATACTCACGAACTGCTAAGAATACTAAATACAATGTCTGAAAGAAAAACATAAACTGTTTTTCTCGAACATAATGAGATAACAGACTAAAAGAGAGGATAAGGGAGACGTCGGGCCTGCGGACGCCTGCAAGGCTACCTCGGGTCTCACTGGACTGAAGGGCTGCTCCCGCACTAATGCTGCTGTTGTTGCTGCGCTAAACCTGGATCTGTGCAAAATAACACAGAGTGTAGTATTAGCACAACTGACCCCATGTGCTGGCAAGTGTCTAGCCTAACCCCGGCGAAGTAGTGACGAGGCTAGACCAGACTACCACATAAACATATGCTGTTTTATATCTATATACAGCGAAATGGAAATACAAAACAGATAAACAATATGGGAGGGGGGACATGCTGTGGGGAAATAACGATTTCCAAATAAGAGTCGTCCAGTAGCGAAGGAAAACAACACAACTCAATCATAAATAATGAAACAGAAATTAACAAGTGTACGACATCACCCTTCGTGCTTTTACTCTCATACTTACCAAGCAATAACATGTGCACGGCATCACCCTTCGTGCTTTTGCTCTCATTCTTCACATATATCAATAGAATTGGCACGAAATGGTACATCGTGCGGCATAGCATCACCCTTCGTGCTTTAACACTCTTTTCACATAATAAGCAAACATTGCACGACATCATCCTTCGTGCTTTACACTCTTTCCTTACCATAAACAAACAATGCACGGCATCACCCTTCGTACTTTAACACTCTTCCTCACCCAAACAACAATCACAAACAAGGGCAAAGGAATAAATAAACAATAATGAAAATCAAGGCAAGGGAACACAAACAAGCAATTAAAAACCCGGCAAGGGTACACCATCAATAATCTCAACGTCCCGGCAAGGGAAAATATTCAATAATCAACAACGTCCCGGCAAGGGAACAAATCATTAACTCTTTACCTTTCGTTCACTTTCATCTCATAGTTCACATTATCACTCGAGCCAATGCTCCAAAGATTTACTTGTCTCATATACCTTCACAATTGTATTTCAACTCGAGCCAACGCTCCATGAATTTCAAATGTCACAATTTCTTTCACAAGATCTTTACAACAAATAGAAGCCATCAATTAAGCATGGAAGATATAACAAAATCCCAACTATTCGCAATTAAGGACTCACGGTCATGCTAGACACCAATGTATAGATACTCGTCACCATGCCTATACATCGTACTCGACACTTAGCAAGTAGCAACTCCTATTCCCTCAAGCTAGGGTTAAACCAAACACTTACCTTAAAGCCTTGAACTCAACTCAAGCCTCAACTATGGCTTTACCCCGTGATTCCACCTCCAATCCGCTCGAATCTAGCCAAAAATTACTTAATTACTTTAATAAACACTAAATAAATCAATTTGAATGCATAAAAAGGAATTTTCCAAAATTTTCAAAATCGCCCCTAGGCCCACGTGGTCAAAACTCGAGTTTTGAATGAAAACCCAGTTACCCATTCCCCCATGAACTCAAATATGTAATTTGTTTTGAAATCGGACCTCAAATTGACGTCCAAATCCCCAATTTTTAGAAAACCTAGGTTCTACCCAAAATCCCCAATTTCACCCATGAAAATTATTGATTTTAGATGGAAAACATATTAAATGATGTTAATGATTGAAATAATTAAGTACAAATTGACTTACAAGTGATTTGGAATGAACTTGTTCTTGAAAAATCGCCCAAGGAGTTGTATTTTGAAAATGGGGTGACAAATGACTTAAAATTCGACTAAGTATGAAATATGTTGGGATGCAGATATGTGAAATGTGAAGTTGGGTTCGCAATTGCGAACCCTACAGGTATGGGAAATGCGAGATTCTTGTTCGCATTTGCAAACTCACGCCTATTAGGGGACCTTCGCATTTGCGAATAGGGTCTTGCATTTGCGAACCCTTGACCTTCGCATTTGCGAGGTGTGGGTTCGTATTGTGAACGTTGGCCGATCTAGGCTGGTTTCGCATTTGCGAACCAACCTTCGCATTTGCGAGAGCTGGACCTTCGCATTTGCGAATTCTGGCTTCACAAATGCAAAGCCTGCATATCAGAGATACCAGATTTTCCAAAAAATGCAAAAATGCAATCCAACACCTATTCAAAACTCACCCGAGCCCTCGGGGCTTCAAACCAAATATGCACACAACCTCAATAACATCCAACAGACTTACTCATGCGATCAAATCGCCAACATAACATCAAAAACAATAAATCAAACCTTAAAATCACAAGTTTTTCCTCAAACTTTATAAACTTTCAAATATAGAGTTTTAAGTCCGAAACACGTCAAACGATGTCCAATTTCAACCAAACTTTACAGAAAGCGCTTAAACCATATATAAGACTTGTACCGGGGCGCCAGAACTAAAATACGGGCCCAATACCACCATTTTTTAATCAAATTTCATTTATAATTTCCTTAATTATTTCAGAAAAATAATTTTACTCAAAAATTCATTTCTCGGGCTTGGAACCTCAGAATTCGATTCTGGGCATACGCCCGAGTCCCATATTTTTCTACGGACCCTCCGGGACCGTCAAATCACGGGTCAGGGTCCATTTACCCAAAATATTGACCAAAGTCAAACTTATTTATTTTAATACCAAATTTTAGCATTTTTCACAGAATTTCACATTTAGGCTTTCCGGCTACGCACGGACTGCGCACGCAATTCGAGACGACAAAAAAAAAAGAGATTTTCAAGGCCTCAAAAGCACGGAGTGAATAAGAAAAATAGGTGATGAACCTTTGGATCGTTACATTCTCCACCTCTAAAACAACCGTTTGTCCTCGAACGGACAAAAGAAAGAAGTACCTGAGTCGGGAAAAAGACGAGGATATCGACTACGCATATCAGACTCGGATTCCCAGGTCGATGCCTCAGGAGGTTGACCTCTCCACTGAATACGAACAAAAGGAAAACTCTTGGATCTCAACTGACGAACCTGCCGGTCTAGAATAGCTACCGGCTCCTCCTCATAAGACAAGTCCTTGCCCAGCTGGACAGTGCTAAAATCTAACACGTGGGCTGGATCGCCGTGATATCTCCGAAGCATGGATACATGGAAAACTGGATGCACGGCTGATAAGCTAGGCGGCAGTGTAAGTCTATAGGCCACCTCTCCCACTCGATCGAGAATCTCAAATAGACCAATGAATCTAGGGCTAAACTTGCCCTTCTTCCCAAATCTCATCACGCCCTTCATAGGCGACACTCGGAGCAATACCCGCTCCAACCACGAAAGCTACATCTCAAACCTTACGATCTGCATAGCTCATTTGCCTGGACTGAGCTGAACGAAGCCTATCCTGAATGATCCTGACCTTGTCCAAGGCCTCCTAAACCAAATCTGTACCCAACAACCGAGCCTCTCCCGGCTCAAACCATCCAACTGGAGACCGACACCGCCTACCATATAAGCCTCGTAAGGAGCCATCTGGATGCTCGACTGGTAGCTGTTGTTGTAGGCAAACTCCTCTAAAGGTAAGAACTGATCCCACGAACCTCCAAAGTCAATAACACAAGCTCGAAGCATATCCTCCAAAATCTAAATAGTCCGCTCGGACTGACCGTCCGTCTGGGGATGAAATGATGTGCTCAGCTCAACCCGTGTGCCCAACTCTCGCTGAACTGCTCTCCAAAAGCGCGAGGTAAACTGCGTACCTCGGTTCAAAATGATAGATGCTGGCACACCATGAAGGCGAACAATCTCCTGGATATAAATCTCAGGTAATCTCTCGAATGAATAGGAGACTGCCACAGGAATAAAATGCGCTGATTTGGTCAGCCTATCAACAATGACCCAAACTGCATCGAACTTCTTCCGAGTCAACGGAAGTCCAGTAACGAAGTCCATAATGATCCTCTCCCACTTCCACTCGGGAAGCTCAATCCTCTAAAACAAACCAACAGGCCTCTGATGCTTATACTTAACATGCTGACAATTCAAACACTGAGCCACATATGCAACAATATCCTTCTTCATTCTATGCCACCAATAATGCTGCCACAAATCCCGATACATCTTCGCGACGCCCGGGTGAATAGAGTACCAGGAACTATGAGCCTCCTCCAATATCAACTCTCCTAGTCCATCCACATTAGGCACACATACTCGGCCCTGCAATCTCAAAACTCCATCATCACCTAAGGTAACCTTCTGGGCACCTCCACGCTGCACCGTGTCTCTAAGGACACACAAATGGGGATCATCAAACTGCCGATCACGGATACGCTCCAATAATGAAGAACGAGCCACCGTGCAAGCCAACACATGACTGGGCTCAGAAACATCCAGTCTCACGAACTGATTGGCCAAAGCCTGAACATCCAAAGCAAGCGGACTCTGACTGACTGGAATATAAGCAAGACTGCCCATACTGGCTGACTTTCTACTCCAAGCGTCGGCCACCACATTGGCCTTACCCGAATGATATAAAATGGTGACATCATAGTCTTTCAACAACTCCAACCACCTCATCTGCCTCAAATTCAACTCCTTTTGCTTGAACAAGTACTGAAGGCTCTTATGATCAGTGAACACCTCACATGCTACGCCATACAAATAGTGCCTCCAAATCTTCAAGGCATGAACAATAGTTGCCAACTCCAAATTGTGCACTTGATAGTTCTTCTCATGAATCTTAAACTGCCTCGAAGCATAGGCAATAACCTTGCCATCCTGCATTAACACTGCACCAAGCCCAATATGGGAAGCATCACAATAAACGGTATAAGGCCTAGATCCTGTGGGCAAAACCAACACTGGTGCCGTAGTCAAAGCTGTCTTGAGCTTCTAAAAGCTCGCCTCACACTCGTCTGACCATCTGAACCGGGCACCCTTCTGGGTCAACCTGGTCATCAGGGCTGCAATAGATGAAAACCCCTCCACAAACCGACGGTAGTAGCCTGCCAATCCCAAGAAACTCCAAATCTTTGTAGCTGATGCTGGTCTAGGCCAGTTCTTGACTGCCTCAATCTTCTTCGGGTCCACCTGAATATCCTCTGCTGATACAACGTGACCCAGGAATGCAACTGAACTCAGTTGGAACTCACACTTGGAGAACTTGGCATATAACTGACTATCCCTCAGAGTCTGAAGAATCATTCTAAGGTGCTACTCGTGCTCTTCCTGGCTACGGGAGTACACCAAAATATCATCAATAAAAACTATCACGAACATGTCCAAATATGGCCTGAACACTCAGTTCATCAACTACATAAATGTTGTTGGGGCATTGGTCAATTCAAATGACATGACCAAGAACTCATAATGCCCATACTGAGTGCGGAAAGCTGTCTTAGGGACATCAGATGCCCTAATCCTCAACTGATGGTAGCCAGATCGCAAGTCGATCTTGGAGAATAACCTGGCACCCTGAAACTGGTCGAACAAATCATCAATCCTCGGTAGTGGATACTTATTCTTAATCGTTACCTTGTTTAATTGTCGGTAATCTATGCACATCCTCATCGATCCGTCCTTCTTCTTGACAAATAACACTGGCGCGCCCCAAGGTGAAACACTGGGTCTAGTGAAACCCTTCTCTAGCAAATCCTGCAACTGGTCCTTTAAATCCTTCAGCTCCGGCGGGGCCATACGATATGGTGTGATAGAAATGGGTTAGGTGTCCGGAGCCAAATCAATACAGAAATCAATGTCCCTGTCGGGTGGCATACCCGGCAGGTCTGAAGGGAAAACATCTGGAAACTCCCGGATAATAGGCACAGAATCTATAGGAGGAACCTCAGCACTGGAATCACCAACATAGGCCAAATAGGCCAGACACCCCTTCTCGACCATGCGTCGAGCCTTCATGTATGAAATGACACTGCGAGTAGAATAACCTGGAGTGCCTCTCCACTCTAAGCAAGGTATATCCGGCAATGCTAAGGTCACAGTCTTGGCATGGTAGTCCAAGATAGAGTGATAGGGTGATAGACAATCCATACCCAATATGATATCGAAGTCAACCATATTTAAGAGAAACAAGTCTACACGGGTCTCAAGACCCCCAATCACTACAAAACACGAACGATGGACTCGGTCGACTACGATAGAGTCACCCACGGTGTAGACACATATACAGGAACACCCAATGCTTCTCTAGGCATGACCAAGCATGGTGCGAAATAAGATGAAACATATGAATATGTAGACCCTAGATCAAATAGTACCGAAGCATCTCGATCACAAACCAGAACCCTACCTTTGATGACTACATCTAAAGCCTCGGCCTCGGGCCTGGCCTGAAGAGCATAACAACAGGGATGGGCCCCACCACCCTGAACCATATCCCTAGGTCGATCTGCTGCTAGCTGACCTCCACCCCTGGCGGTCTGAGATCTACCTCTATGACCTCTTCCTCTACCTCTAGTACCTCTACCCCAGCCTCTAGCTAGCTGGGCTGGCTGTGGAGCACCTGGTGCCTGAACCATGGTACGAGACCCCTGGTGCTGAGAACAGCTCGGTGCTCGAGGGCAAAATCTGGCAATATGAACCGTGTCACCACAAGTGTAACAAGCCCTCGGTTGTTGAGTCTGCTGTCCCTGTCGACCTGAATGGCCTCCACGGAAACTCTGAAACGGCGGTGCACTGATAGGAGCTGGCGGTGCACTGAATGGCTGTTGATCAGAATAATGCCCATGGAAACCATGATTACCTTGAGAAACCTGGAAGGACGACTGGAAAGGACTGGAAGGCTGACCCCTATCATATGAATCTCTGCCTCCAGATGAGGCACCACCGAATCGGCCTGACTGATGGGATCTCTTGTCTGCTCTATGACCACCCCTTGTGTCAATACCATCTCGATCCTCCAGACCACATTGGCCGCCTCCTAAAAAGTAATATCACTCCTTGCCTCTCTAGCCATCTGGAGACGAATAGGCTGGATGAGTCCATCAATAAACCGTCTCGCTCTCTCCCTCTCAATGGGGAGTATGATAGTAGCATGGCGAGCTAACTCAATAAACCTGGTCTCGTACTGGGTGACTGACATGGATCCCTAATGGAGACGCTCACACTGCCTCTGGTAAGCCTCATGCTGTGTGATAGGAAGAAACTTCTCCAGAAACAACACTGAAAACTGATCCCATGTCAAGGCTGGAGATCCTGCTGGTCTAGCTAAATAGAAATCCCTCCACCAAGTCTTGGTGGATCCAGATAGGCGAAATGCAGTGAAATCAACTCCATTGGACTCAACAATACCCATGTTCCGAAGACCTCGTGGAAGCTATCCAAATAATCCTAAGGATCCTCGGTGGGTGCACCGCTGAAAGTAGTAATGAAGAGCTTGGTGAACCTATCCAATCTCCACAAAGCATCGGCAGACGTAGCTGCCCCATCACCTACCTGGGCTACCACACCCGGTTGAGCTGCTCTAACTGGCTGAACTGCTGGAGCCTGACCCTGAGGAGCTACCTGCTCCGGAGTACGAGTAGCAGGAGTATGGGCCCCTCCTCCGGCCTGAGAGACAGCTGGTGCTACACGAAGCAAACTCGCATGAGTAACACTCTCCATGAGGCCCACCAATCGGACCAAAGCGTCCTGAAGAACTGGGGTAGCAATAAACCCCTCTGGGACCTGACCGGAACTGCTGGGGCTGGGGCCGGAACCTCCTCGTAAAAGTCGATCTGAGGCTCCTCCACTGGTGTTGCTGCTCGGGGCTGAGCTCTACCCCTACCTCGGCCTCTAGTAAGGCCTCGTCCTCTGCCCCTAGCGGGAGCTGCCTGGGGCTCGGACGACTAATCAGAAAATGAGGAAGTGCATGTTCTTACCATATGTGAAAGAACAGAGTAGAAATTCGATTAGCATTGAGAAACCAAACCGCACGACAAGAAAAAACAAATATGAAACTTTTCCTAACTCTATAGCCTCTAGGGGATAATTACACACGTCTTCGTACCGATCCCTCAGACTCTACTAAGCTTGTCCGTGAGTTGTGAGACCTATGTAACCTAGAGTTCTGGTACCAACTTGTCACGGCCCGTATTTTCCACCCTCAGGAGTCGTGATGGCGCCTACTTGTAGAAGCTAGGCAAGCCAAACTTGATTACTTTTTCATTAATATACAAATCCTTTTAACGATTCTTCGACAATAATATATAAACAATGAAATTCAACAATGATAAGCGAAAATCTTAGCATTAGATAAAACTGAATAGCAAAGCGGAAAGTTCAACAAATCCTCTACCCAAGACTGGTGTCACTGTACTCACGAACTGCTAATAATACTAAATACAACATCTGAAAGAAAAACATAAACTGTTTTTCTCGAACATAATGAGATAACAGACTAAAAGAGAGGATAAGGGAGACGTCGGGACACGGACGCCTGCAAGGCTACCTCGGGTCTCACTAGATTGAAGGGCTGCTCCCGCACTAATTCTGCTGCCGCTGCTGCTCGAAATCTGGATCTGTGTAAAATAGCACAGAGTGTAGTATCAGCACAATCGACCCCATGAGCTAGCAAATGTCTAGCCTAAACCCTGCGAAGTAGTGACAAGGCTAGACCAGACTACCACATAAACCTGCGCAATTTTTATATATATATATATACACAGCGGAATCGAAATACAAAACAGATAAACATTATGGGAGGGGGACATGCTGTGGGGAAACAACGATTTCCAAATAAGAGCCATCTAGTAACGAAGGAAAGCAACACAACTCAATCATAAATAATGAAACAGAAATCAACAAGTGCACGGCATCACCCTTCGTGATTTTACTCTCATATTTACCAAGCAATAACATGTGCACGGCATCACCCTTCGTGCTTTTACTATCATTCCTCACATATATCAATAGAATTGACACGGAATGATACATCGTGCGGCACGACATCACCCTTCGTGCTTTAACACTCTTTTCGCATAATAAGCAAACATTGAACGGCATCACCCTTCGTGCTTTACACTCTTTCCTTACCATAAACAAACAATGCACGACATCACCTTTCGTGCTTTAACACTCTTCCTCACCCAAACAACAATCACAAACAAGGGCAAGGGAATAAATAAACAATAATGGAAATTCCGGCAAGGGAACACAAACAAGCAATTAAAAACCCGGCAAGAGTACAACATTAATAATCTCAACGTCCCGGCAAGGGAAAATATTCAATAATCAACAACGTCCCGGCAAGGGAACAAATCATTAACTCTTGTCACGACCCCAACCCCGGTCATGATGGCGCCCAACACACTGGTAGGCAAGCCCGACCATATACAACATTAATCCCAAATCCTTACTCAGATTTTAGATAGTTAACACAGGAAATGTTACTAAGTCATCACATTCAAGTTCTCATTTTTATAATAAAGCCTGCGGAAGTCTAAATAAAATAACACAACATAGCCTACTAGAATCCAATGTTGCGAACACGAACCTCTAATACAGAATATTCACCTAATACAAGTCTGTCTAGGATAAAATACGGAACAAAAGGATAGAGATAGAAGGGAGAGATCAAGGTTGTGAACGCCATGCAACTACCTCGATGCTCCCGAATAATGATGTGCTGCTAATCAAGTCCTCCCTCAGCCTGAGGGGTACCTGGATCTGCACGCAAGGTGCAGGAAGTAATGTGAGTACTCCGACCTAATGAGTAATAAACATAAATAAAGGCTGAGAGTAAGAAATCATGGAATAAAACAAAATAAGCTATAACTGGTAGTCCAGAACAATTAATCATGAAGCAACGCACCGATGAAATAAGGTACAGAACTACTATGACAAGTAAAAACAGGTAAATATCAATGCATGAATGCAATGCAACACATAGAATGGCACACTCTAGTACCCGCTGCGGCGTGCAGCCCGATCCATTTAGCGTCGACGACGCTCACTGGGGGTGTGTACAGACTCCGGAGGGGTTCCTACAGCCCAGCGCAAATAATCAAGCCATCTAGTGGCACCAACCAGGCTCTCACCCTCAATATCAATATAACACCGCTGCGGCGCGTAGCCCGATCCATACTCAGTCCAGAAATTCACATAAGCCTCTCGAAAAATATTAAAATAATAAGTTCTCAGCTCAGAATGTCAGTAAAACAGTGTTCAAGTTTTCAAATCTTAGAAAAATGGCTTAGCATTTCAAAACAGTATTTAAACTTAGGACTGAAATCAATTAACAAGTCAAATAATGTGAAAATAGTGATAGTAATCCCTGAGGGATTCAAACAATCGGCAAAAATCCCAAATATGACAATTGAATCCAAGTAGGATGATTTCCAAACAAGTCTCAATTGATAGCACTGTATAAACATCACTCAGGACGGACCAAGTCACAATCCCCAACTACAAACGACCCCGTACTCGTCATAGAGCGCATGTCTCGCCTCAATATAGCGTACAATGTGAGATTCTGGGGTTTCAAACCCTCAGGACATCATTTACATTTATTACTCACCTCAAGCCGGCCAAAAGTATAGCTCTCTATGCCTTTTCCTCTCGAATCGACCTCCTCGTGCGTCTAATCTGATCAAAACCACAAGGAATACGTTAGAATAGGCTAAAGGAACATAACCCAATCGAAAGGACTCGAAAATTATCAAGAATCACAAAGTTGGCAAAACCTGAGCCCCGGACCCACTTCTCAAAAAATTATAAAATTCACATCACCGGATTCCTCGTCTCGCCACGAGTTCATACATATCAAATTTACCAAAATCGGAGTCCATTTGACCCTCCAAATTCCATTTCTAAATTACCAAATTCTCAAGCCCTAGCTTTACCCCCTTTTGATGAATTTCAACCAATTTCCACGTTAAATTTATCATAATTTCGTGTATTTAGGCCAAGGAACTTACCTCCAATCACACCCAATCGAAATGTCCCTCAATTCCGTCGAAGAGCTTTCAAGATAGCTTAAAAATGGTGAAAATAATACCTAGCTCGCGGAGGAAATATTTATTATACAGCCCAGCTCTTTCGCTTATGCGGTCCCCCTTCCGCTTCTGCGGGACCACTTCCGCGCCTCAACCTCCGCTTCATCGAAATTTCAAATAAAGGCCAAGAACGCATTTGCGGTCCACAAGTCGCTCCTACTACATCCGCTTCTGCGGAAAACCAAAATACCTAGGTTCCGCTTCTGCGGCCTTTTTCCCGCATATGCGGCTTCGCAGATGCGGTCCACCAATCGCTTCTGTGGAAACAAACAAATTCCCATGCCTTCGCATCTGCAGCTCGACCATCGCTTAAGCGTTACCGCACCTGCGGTCCAATAACCGCAGGTGCGAAAATACCAGATACCAGCAGCTCTTTTCCTTGGAAAAATCCAAAACCTCTCCGTTTAACCATCCGAACTAACCCCGAGGCCCCCGGTACCTCAACCAAAAACACCAACACATCCTAAAACATTATTCAAACTTGTTCCAATTATCAAAACACATCAAACAATGCTAAAACCATCAAATCACATCAGATTCAAGCCTAAGTTCTTCAAAAACTTCCGAAATACGCATTTGATCCAAAACCCGACCAAAACACCTCCGAATGACCTGAAATTTTGCACACACGTCCAAAATCACCTAACGAAGCTACAACAACTATCGGAATTCCATTCCGACCCTCGGATCAAAATCTCACCTATCAACCGAAATTCGCCAAAATACTAACTTCGCCAATTCAAGCCTAATTCTACACCGGACCTCCAAATCAATTCCGATCGCACTCCTAAGTCGCAATTTATCCTCCGAAGCTAACCGAATCACCGAAAATCACATCCGAGCCCTCTAACTCAATAGTCAATATCCGGTTGACTTTTCCAAAACGAGCCTTCCTTAAAGAGACTAAGTGCTCCATTTCCTACCAAAATAAACCCAATTAAACTCCATTCACCAAATGCCAATAATGAAACATGAAGAAGCATAAAATGGGGGAAACGGAGCGGTAACACATGAGACGACAGGTTGGGTCGTCACACCCTCCCCAACTTAAACAAACGCTCGTCCTCGAGCGGGTCAAGAAACATACCTGAAGTCTCAAATAGGTGAGGATATCTGCTCCGCGTCTCCCGCTCGGTCTCCCAGGTAGCCTCCTCCACGGGCCGACCTCTCCACTGTACCTCCACCGAAGCTATATCCTTTGATCTTAATTTCTGAACCTGACGACCCAAAATAGCCACTGGCTCCACATCATAGGTCAAATCCTCATCCAACTGAATCGTGTTGAAGTCCAACACATGAGACGGGTCCCCAACATACTTCCGGGGCATAGATACATGAAATACCGGATGAACCCCCGACAAGCTGGGTGGCAAGGCAAGCATATAGGCCACCTCCCTGATTCTCCTAAGTACCTCAAAAGGCCCAATGAACCGCGGACTCAACTTCCCTTTCTTTCCAAACCTCATAATACCCTTCATGGGCGAAACCTTCAGCAAGACCTTCTCGCCCACCATATAAGATACATCTCGAACCTTTCGGTCTGCATAACTCTTCTGACGCAACTGAGCTGTACGAAGTCTCTCCTGGATCACTTTCACCTTCTCTAAGGCATCCTGAACTAACTCTGTCCCCAATAGCCTAGCCCCGCCGGGCTCAAACCAACCAACCAGAGATCTACACCGTCTCCCATATAAGGCCTCATATGGTGCCATCTGAATGTTGGATTGATAGCTGTTGTTGTAGGCAAACTCTTCAAGTGGCAAGAACTCAGGCCAGGAACCTCCAAAATCAATAACAAAGGCACGCAAAATGTCCTCCAATATCTGAATAATACGCTCAGAGTGCCCCTCCGTCTGAGGATGAAACACTATGCTCAGATCCACCTGTGTACCCAACTCTCGCTGAAAAGTCCTCCAAAACTGGGAAGTGAACTGAGTACCTCTATCTTAGATAATAGAAACTGGGACCCCATGCAATCGAACAATCTCCCAGATGAAAATCCCTGCCAGCCGCTCTGAAGAATAGGTAGTACACACCGGAATGAAGTGCGCGGACTTGGTCAGCTGATCCATAATCACCCAAATCAAATCAAACTTCTTCGAGGTCCGAGGGAGACCACTCACAAAATCCATAGTAATCCTTTCCCACTTCCACTCTGGAATATCCATTCGCTGAAGTACACCTCCCGGTCTCTGATGCTCATATTTCACCTGCTGACAATTGAGACACCGAGCTACATAACCCACAATATCTTTCTTCATTATCCTCCACCAGTATTGCTGCCTCAAATACTGATACATCTTCGCGGCACCCAGATGAATGGAATACCGCGAGCTGTGGGCCTCCTCAAGAATCAACTACCTAAGCCCATCTACATTGGGAACACAAATTCGACCCCGCATCCTCAATACTCCATCATCACGGGTCACATCTCTGGCACCGCCATGCTGAACTCTGTCCTTGAGGACAAGCAAGTGCGGATCATCAAACTGGCGCTCTCTGATGCGATCATATAAGGAAGACCGAGAAATCACGCAAGCCAACACTCGACTGGGCTCTGAAATGTCTAACCTCACAAACCGATTGGCCAACGCCTGAACATCAACTGCAAAGGGCTTCTCCCCAACTGGAATGTATGCCAAATTCCCCATACTGAATGCCTTTCGGCTCAAAGCATCGGCCACTACATTAGCCTTCGCCGGATGATACAGAATAGTAATGTCATAATCCTTTAGCAACTCAAGCCACCTCTGATGCCTTAAATTAAGATCCTTCTGCTTGAACAAGTGCTGGAGGCTGAGATGATCGGTCAATACCTCGCAAGATACGCCATATAAGTAGTGCCTCCAAATCTTCAAAGCATGAACTATAGCAGCCAACTCTAAGTCATGAACAGGGTAGTTCTTCTCATGGGACTTCAGGTGACGAGAAGCATAAGCAATCACCCTACCCTCCTGCATCAATACACAGCCAATCCCTACTTTCAAAGCATCACAATAGACAGTGTAAGAACCTGAAGCTGATGGAAAAACTAACACTAGAGTTGTGGTCAAAGCTGTCTTGAGCTTCTGGAAGCTCTCCTCGCACTCATCCGACCATACAAACGGAGCACCCTTCTGCGTCAACTTGGTCAAGGGCGAAGCAATAGATGAAAAACCTTGGACGAACTGGCGATAATAACCCGCTAAACCGAGGAAACTACGAATCTCTGTGGATGAGGACGGTCTAGGCCAACTTTGAACCGCCTCTATCTTCTTAGGATCTACCTAAATACCATCACTGGACACCATGTTCCCCAGGAAAGCCACAGAACCAAGACAGAACTCACACTTGGAGAACTTTGCATAAAGCTTCTCCTCCCTCAATCTCTGTAGTACCACCCGCAAATATTGTGCGTGCTCCTCCTAGCTACGTGAGTACACCAGGATATCATCAATAAAAACAATACCAAATGAATCCAGATACGGCCGAAATACACTGTTCATCAAATGCATGAACGCTACTAGGGCATTAGTCAGCCCAAAGGACATAACAAGAAACTCATAGTGCCCATATCTAGTCCTGAAAGCAGTTTTCATAATATCTGAATCCCTGATCTTCAATTGGTGATAGCCTGAATGGAGATCAATCTTGGAGAATACCCTTGCCCCCTGAAGCTGGTCGAATAAATCATCAACACGAGGTAGGGGATACTTGTTCTTCACTGTTACTTTGTTCAATTTCCTGTTGTCAATGCACATTCTCATTGTGCCATCTTTCTTCTTCACAAATATAACCGGTGCACCCCACGGTGACACACTAGGCCGAATGAACCCTTTTTCTAGGAGTTCCTGAAGCTGATCCTTTAATTCTTTCAACTCCGCTGGTGTCATGTGATACGGAGTAATGGAAATGGGTCGAGTGCCCGACACCAGGTCAATACCAAAATCAATATCCCTATTCGGTGGCATGCCCGGCAGGTCTGCTGGAAACACTTTAGGGAAATCCCTCACAATGGGAACAGAATCAAGGCCAGGAGTCTCAGCTCTAACATCTCTCACAAACGCCAAATATGAAAGGCAACCCTTCCCAACCATACGTTGGGCCTTTAAGAAAGAAATAACTCTACTCGAAACATAGTCAGCCACACCTCGCCACTCAATCCTCGGGATACCCGGCATAGCCAAGGTGACTGTCTTAGCATGATAGTCTAGAATAGCAAGACACGGAGATAACCAGTCCATGCCCAGAATAACATCAAAGTCTACCATGCTCAATATCAACAAATCAACTCGGGTCTCTAGACCCCCAATAGTCACAACACAAGACCGATACACATGGTCTACAATAATAGTATCGCCCACCGGGGTAGATACGTGCACAGGTAAAGCAAGACACCCTCGGGTCGTACCCAAATGATGAGCAAAATATGAGGACACATAAGAATAGGTAGAACCGGGATCAAATAAGACAGAGGAGTCCCTGTGGCACACTGAGATAATACCTGTAATAACCGTATCCGATGCAATGGCATCTGACCTGCCTAGAATAGCATAAAATCGAGCCTGGTCACCGTCGGATCGACCTCCACCCCTGGGATGGCCCCTGGCTGCCTGGCCCCTACCCCTAGCTGACTGGGCGGGTGCAGAAAAAGCTGGAGTAGAAGACGAGGGCTGATCCCTCTGCTAAGATTGACCACCACGAAGTCGAGGACACTTTCTCCTCTCACCGCACTTGTAGCAACTACCAGGTGCTGGAGAATGGGACTGAAGGGAACCCCTCGCACCAGAATGACCAGCCAATACACTCAGCACAAAAGAACCCTGAGCTGAAGGGGCATAAGATGAGCTCTGAGCTGGGAGGGCACTAAGTGAAGGCTGCCCCTGCTGGAACCCCTGATAACCACGGCCTGAAGACGCCCCACTGTACTCTGGACGAGCCGAATAAGAAGGCCTAAAGGAACGACCTCTACCACGCTGGAACTGGCCCCTAGATGGAGGGAACCCCTCGCACCAGAATGACCAGCCGATGCACTCAGCACAAAAAAAACCTTGAGCTGAAGGGGCATAAGATGAGCTCTGAGCTGGGAGGGCACTAAGTGAAGGCTGCCCCTGCTGGAACCCCTGATAACCACGGCCTGAAAATGCCCCACTGTACTCTGGACGGGCCGAATGAGAAGGCCTGAAGGAACGACCTCTACCACGCTGGAACTGGCCCCTAGATGGAGGGCTGAGCTGAAGGGGCATAAGATGAGCTCTGAGCTGGGAGGGCACTAAGTGAAGGCTGCCCCTGCTGGAACCCCTGATGACCACGACCTGAAGACGCCCCACTGTACTCTGCACGGGCCGAATAAGAAGGCTTGAAGGAACGACCTCTACCACGCTGGAACTGGCCCCTAGATGGAGCACCAGTGAAGCTACCTGAACCTCGAGGCCTCTTGGCCTCCATCTCCTTACGCTCTCTGCGGCGAACTGTCTCAATATCACGAGCAATGTCAACTACCTCCTCGAACGAGGCACCCAAGACTCTCTCTCTAGTCATCAGAATACGAAGTGAATAGTTGAGGCCATCCATGAACCTCCTAATCCTCTCCCGATCTGTCGGGATCATCCAAGTAGCATGACGGGCCAACTGTGAAAATCTCATATCGTACTGGGTCATAGACATGTCCCCCTAGGTCAACCACTCAAACTGACGACGCAGCTCCTCTCTATGTGACTGCAGTACATACTTCTCCAGGAAGAGACTAGAGAATTGCTTCCATGTAAGGGGCGGTATATCAACAGGCTCCGCCTCTCAAAATCCTCCCACCAGGTAAATGCAGCCCCTGAGAACGAGGAAGTAGTAAAAGCCACACCACTCGACTCCAAAACCCCTGCGGTGTGAAGCATACGCTGACACTTGTCAAGAAAACCCTGGGCATCCTCACCCTCAACACCACTAAATGTCGAAGGCTGGAGCCTACCGAATCTCTCGAGACGACGCTACTCATCGTCAGGTATAGCTGGAACCATATAGTCATGAACTGGGGCAACCGGCTGAGCTGGAGTTGCTCCCGGTGTCTGCAATCCCTGCACAACCTGATCAGGTGTGCGAGCAGCGGGGGTCTAATTGCCTCCCCCGACCTGTGAAGTAGCTGCTGTAGTAGTGGCTGAGACTGCCTGAGCCAGGCCAGTGCAAACTGATAATATCTGAGCCAAGGCCTCCTGGAGACCCGGAATCATAACGGGCACTGCCGGTGCCTGAATAGGTACTGCTGGAGCATCCACAGCTGGAGTCTTGTCCTGAACTGGGGTAGCTGGTGGATCAACAGGTGCTGCCCTCGCTGGTCTGCCTCGGCCACAACCATGACTGCGTCCACGGCCTCTAGTGGCCTCAGTAGGTGGTACTGGTGGTCTCTCCGCCACGTCTGGTAGCACGAGTCCTCGCCATCTGTGAGAGAATAGAATATAGAAGTTTAGTTCTCGAATCAACAAAGTCGCACGACAAGAATTCCAAGGATATGAAGTTTTTTCCTAAAGGTTCTGCATCCTCTCGAGGATAAATACAGACGTCTCCGTACCGATCCGCGAGACTCTACTAAACTGGCTCATGATTCGCGAGACCAAGTAACCTAGGCTCTGATACCAACTTGTCACGACCCCAACCCCGGTCATGATGGCGCCCAACACACTGCTAGACAAGCCCGACCATATACAACATTAATCCTAAATCCTTACTCAGATTTTAGACAGTTAACACAGGAAATGTTACTAAGTCATCACATTCAAGTTCTCATTTTTATAATAAAGCCTGTGGAAGTCTAAATAAAATAACACAATATAGCCCAATAGAATCCAGTGTCGCGAACACGAGCCTCTTATACAGAATATTCACCTAATACAAGTCTTTCTAGGGTAAAATACGGAATAAAAGGATAGAGATAGAAGGGAGAGATCAAGGCTGCGAATGCCATGCAGCTACCTTGATGCTCCCGAATGATGCTGTGCTGCTAATCAAGTCCTCACTCAGCCTGAGGGGTACCTGGATCTGTACGCAAGGTGCAGGGAGTAATGTGAGTACTCCAACCCAGTGAGTAATAAACATAAATAAAGGCTGAGAGTAAGAAATTATGGAATAAAACAAAATAAGCTATAACTGGCAGTCCAGAACAATTAATCATGAAGCAACGCATCGATGAAATAAGGTACAGAACCACTATGACAAGTAAAATCATATAAATATCAATGCAAGAATGCAATGCAACACATAGAATGGCACACTCTAGTACCCGCTGCGGCATGCATCCCAATCCATTTAACGTCGGGTGTGTACAGACTCCGGAGGGGCTCCTACAGCCCAAGCACAAATAATCAAGCCATCTAGTGGCACCAACAAGGCTCTCGGCCTCAATATCAATATAATACCGCTGCGGCGCGCAGCCCGATCCATACTCAGTCCAGAAATTCACATAAGCCTCTCGGGAAATATTAAAATAATAAGTTCTCAGCTCAGAATGTCAATAAAACAGTGTTCGAGTTTTCAAATCTTAGAAAATTGGCTGAGCATTTCAAAACAGCATTTAAACTTAGGACTAAAATCAATTAACAAGTCAAATAATGTGAAAACAGTGATAGTAATCCCTGAGGGATTCAAACAATCGGCACAAAACCCAAATATGACAATTGAATCCAAGTAGGATGATTTCCAAACAAGTCTCAATCGATAGCACTGTATAAACATCACTTGGGATGGACCAATTCACAATCCCCAACCACAAACGACCCCGTACTCGTCATAGAGCGCATGTCTCGCCTCAATATAGCGTACAATGTGAGATTCTGGGGTTTTAAACCCTCAAGACATCATTTACATTTATTACTCACCTCAAGCCGGCCAAAAGTCTAGCTCGCTATGCCTTTGCCTCTCGAATCGACCTCATCGTCCGTCGAATCTGATCAAAACCACAAGGAATACGTTACAATAGGCTAAAGGAACATAACCCAATCGAAAGGACTCGAAAATTATCAAGAATCACGAAGTTGGCAAAACTCGAGCCCCGGGCCCACTTCTTGAAAAATTATAAAATTTACATCATCGGATTCCTCGTCTCGCCACAAGTCCATACATATCAAATTTACCAAAATCGTAGTCCATTTGACCCTCCAAATTCCATTTCTAAATTACCAAATTCTCAAGCCCTAGCTTTACCCCCTTTTGATGAATTTCAACCAATTTCCATGTTAAATTTATCAATATTTCGTGTATTTAGGCCAAGGAACTTACCTCCAATCACACCCAATCGAAATCTCCCTTCAATTCCGTCCAAGAGCTCTCAAGCTAGCTTAAAAATGGTGAAAATAATACCTAGCTCGCGGAGGAAATATTTATTATATAGCCTAGCTCTTTCGCTTATGCGGTCCCCCTCCCGCTTCTGCGGGACCGCTTCCGCCCCTCAACCTCCACTTCTGTGTAATTTCAAATAAAGGCCAAGACCACATTTGCGGTCCATGAGTCGCTCCTGCGACATCCTGCGACATCCGCTTCTGCGGAAAGCCAAAATACCCAGGTTCCGCTTCTGCGGCCTTTTTCCCGCATATGCGGCTTCGCAGATGCGGTTCACCAACCCCTTTTTGGAAACAAACAAATTCCCATGCCTTTGTATCTGCGGCTCAACCATCGCTTAAGCGTGACCGCACCTGCGGTCCAATAACTGCAGGTGCGAAAATACCATATACCAGCAGCTCTTTTCCTTGCAAAAATCCAAAAACTCTCCGTTTAACCATCCGAACTCACCCCGAGGCCCTCGGGACCTCAACCAAAAACACCAACACATCCCAAAACATTATTCAAACTTGTTCCAATCATCAAAACACATCAAACAATGCTAAAACCATCAAATCACATCGGATTCAAGCCTAAGTTCTTCAAAAACGTCCGAAATACGCATTTGATCAAAAACCCGACCAAAACACCTCTGAATGACCTAAAATTTTGCAAACACATCCAAAATCACCTAACAAAGCTACAGTAACTCTCAGAATTCCATTCCAACCCTCAGATCAAAATCTCACCTATCAACCGGAATTCGCCAAAATACTAACTTCGCCAATTCAAGCCTAATTCTACACCGGACCTCCAAATCAATTCCGATCACACTCCTAAGTCACAATTCCTCCCCTGAAGCTAACCGAATCATCGGAAATTATATCCGAGCCCTCTAACTCAATAGTCAACATCCAGTTGACTTTTCCAAAACAAGCCTTCCTTAAAGAGACTAAGTGCTCCATTTCCTACCAAAACCAACCCAATTCAACTCCACTCACCAAATGCCGATAATGAAATATGAAGAAGCATAAAATGGGGGAAACGGGGAGGTAACACATGAGACAACGGGTTGGGTCATCACAACTCTTTACCTTTCATTCACTTTCATCTCATAGTTCACATTATCACTCGAGCCAATGCTCCAAAGATTTACTTGTCTCATATACCTTCACAATTGTATTTCAACTTGAGCCAATGCTCCACAAATTCTCAAATGTCATAATTTCTTTCACAAGATCTTTACAACACATAGAAGCCATCAATTAAGCATGGAAGATATAACAAAATCCCAACTATTCGCAATTAAGGAATCACGGTCATGCTAGACACCAATATATAGATACTCATCACCATGCTTGTAACGACCCGATCGGTCGTTTTGAGCCCTAGCGCATCGTTCAGCAGTCTGAGGACATGAGCAGCATC
Organism: Nicotiana glauca; assembly: GCA_026770625.1. Lineage (NCBI taxonomy): Eukaryota > Viridiplantae > Streptophyta > Magnoliopsida > Solanales > Solanaceae > Nicotiana > Nicotiana glauca. Next base: position 5,090 of record MU787807.1, on the reverse strand, counting down.
ATTTCAGGTATTATGAATTGTTCGCATGATCGAAATTTAAATTCAGGAAGATCAGAGTTAAATTTAAATGAAAATTCTCATTTGAGAAGCTTAAAGTTGAAAGATTGAACTATGATTGGATTTTGTGTAAGCGACCTCAAAATCGGGATCTGAAGGCTCCAGCAGGTTCGTATGATGATATCGGACTTGAGAGTATGCCCGGTTTGGGTTTTGGATAACCGGGGAGCGTTTTGGCGCCTATTGTGGAAGTTAGCATTTTGGAAGAAATTTCTTAAGTTTGGCTTGGAGTGCATTTCAGCTTTATCAATGTCCATTTGGGATTCCAAGACTGCGAGTAGGTCCGTATGGTGATTCTGGAATTGGGAGCACGATCAGAAGTGGATTCGGAGGTCCGTAGGTCATTTTGAAGCCATTTGACTAAAGTTAGAAATTTGAAGGTTTTTGAGAAGTTTGACCGGAAGTGGACTTTTTGATATCGGGGTCGGAATCTATTTCCGGAAGATGGAGTAGGTTCATAATGTCAGATATAACTTGTGTGCAAAATTTGAGGTCAATCGGACATGATTTGATAGGTTTAACATTGGAAGTAGAAGTTGGAAAGTTCAAAGTTCATAAAGCTTGAATTGGAGGTCGATTGCGGATTTTTAGCGTTGTTTGATGTGATTTGAGGCCTCGAGCTGGCCTGTAATGTGTTTTGGAATTGGTTGGTATGATTGTTTGGGGTCCCGGGGGCCTCGGGTAGATTCCGGGTGGTTAACGGATCGAAACTTGGAATTTAAGAAGAACTGAAGCAGCTGGTATCTGGTATTTCCGCTTCTGCGGAAATGGGACCGCAAAAGCCGCCCCGCAGAAGCAAGGAGGAAGCTGGAGAAGCGGTCGAGCATGAGGGCAGCCAGGACCGTAGAAGTGGCCCTTGATCCGCTGATGCGGAACCGCAGAAGCTGTTGGCTTATCGCATAAGTGAAAATGGGCTGAAGCCCAGGGACCGCAGAAGCGGAATATTTTCTGCAAAAGCGGGACCGCGGAAGCGGAATTGTTTCCGCAAAAGCGAAAATTGCTGGAGCAGTAAGGTTGATTTAAATCGTGGGTTGAGTTCATTTCTCCCATTTCTTCATGGCTTGGGCAATTTTTGGGGAGCTTCAAGAGAGGAATTTTGTCGTCAATGTTAAGGTAAGTTATCCCCATCACTTTTGAGTTAAATGCATTAATTATGTATGGATTTTAGTATGAAAATGGGTAGAAAATTGAGGGTTAGAGGAAGACCTAGGAAATTAGTGTTCTTGGATTTTGACCATGATTTTGAGTATGGAATTAAGAGAAAATCATATATTTGAGTTCGTGAGTTCATGGCTGATTTTTATCTTCGAGAAATTTCGGATTTCTGGGAACGTGTGCCCGAGGACATTTTTGTCAACATTACGTTCGGGGTTAGGAATTGTTACAAATTGGGTTGTAAAGTTTAATTGAGTATATATTAATGGATTTGAATAACCATTGGCTAGTTTTGGAGCTTTGTGCGTTTGTTCGAGCCTTCGGAAGAATGTAGAATGCCGATTATGAGTCTTCGGAGCGAGGTGAGTCTCCTTTCTAATCTTGTGAGGGGGAATTTACCCCATAGGTGAGTTAAATTGGTTATGTGCTCCTATTTGTGGGGGCTACGTACGCACGAGGTGACGAGAGTCCGTGCGTAGCTACTATTATGCTATTGTCCGGGTAGTCTAGGACCCAAAAGCATGTTATATTTGAATTAATTGTGAACTCATTGATGGCTTGAATTGTTTAAATCACATTAAATTAATAAATGGATTTCTAAAAAGACTTAAGCTTCGTTTTCTCAAATTAATAAAGAGAATTGGCCTTTCTTGGATAATTACTTCATGTTCACTTCTTGACTAATTGTCTATCCGTGTGTGTTTATTTTGGAACGGGCCGAATGCCTTGGAAGATTAATAGATGCATCTATAGGCGGGCCGTCGACCCTCGGCAAGTGCACATTTATTTCTATTGGATCGGGCCGTCGCCTCGGTATGATTTGCGTATGCTTGTATTGCTGCCTGGACTTATTTAAGTTGTTACATGCCTCACTATGGCTCGAGATCATTTTGTTAATAACGAANTGCACAGGTATATATACCTCTAGCAGCCTACGGGGCGTAGTAGCACGGACGTTTCTGGGACTAGGTGAGCTGCATCATCGAGGCGACCGCAGCTAGGGTAGTCCCTTCCAGTGTACTGTATTTACTTTTGGTCCTCTGTATTTCAGACGGATGTTGTATTTTATTTCTCTTATCAGTAGTTGCTCATGTACTTGTGACACCGGGTTCTGGGGATGTATTTGGATTATTTGGAAATCTTAAAAGTTGTTTAAATATTTTATTTATTTATTCGGAAGAATACACCGAGTCTTGTTTAAATCGTATAAAAGAAATGTTCTCAAAATTGTTATAACAAGAATTTAATTAAGCATTCTAGTTGGCTTGCCTGATGGAGGTGTCCGGTGCCACCACGACCCTTAGTGGATTTTGGGTCGTGACAATATGGTATCAGAGCACTAGGTTCCCATCGGTCTCACGAGTCATGAGCAAGTCTAGTAGAGTCTTACGTATCGGTACGGAGACGTCTGTACTTATACTCGGGAGGCTACGGTGCTGTTAGGAGTACTTCCCTTCTTGATTTCCTTTTCGTGCGGTTCGATTCCTTTGAGGCTTATGCCTTTGATTCCTTCCCACTCAATCTTACGCGACACGAGCGCTTGTTATAAATCAAAAATTGAAGGATTTTAATGGCACTACAAATGTGGTGCGGGATGATTTACCCGGTATAGTTGATTGGACTATTATAGTCGCTTTTTGGAGGGATATTTTATTGTTTCAGCTTAGTAACAGAACTTCTAAGAGCCTTGAGGCTAGACACAGGTTGCCATGATACTTATGAGCGATTATTCCGTAGTGTTGTTGTGATGGTAGGATGTTTGCCCATGTGTCGGGGCAGTGAACGAATTGGAGGAGGTTTACTTAGCGTGTAATCAAGGGATTCAGTATTTTATTCCCGACAGGGGAAAAGACAGTCAGACTAAGAATGGTCAGGTGTGGGCAGGTGGAAGTAATGAGGCTTGGTATTTGCAAGCGTGGTTGAGCTTTCTTTTATGAGAGGGTGTCGTGGCCCTGATTGAATGTACTTAGTTGTTGGTGTTATAATCTGCTACAATTCGCCTTTATGGCAGGATATTGTGAAATAATATTGGAGGTAGAACTGTCAGATATCGCATGATGCAGTGGTTTAAGATCGAATCAGAATTTCTAATGTTGACGACTCGATAAAGATGACCTTTGGAAAGGTTTAAAGTTAGCAGCAGTGGTTGATTCAAGAGCCACGAAGATAGATTTTATTTAAGGCAACAATTGAGGAGCAAAGTAACGAAGATAGATTTTATTTAAGGCAACAATTGAGCAGCAAAGTATGAGGAAGGACATGTGGGAAGTGTCAGGTGGTGCTCAAAACTTCTAGAAGGCCAAGTATAAGGAGCAAGGTCGAAGTGGTTAATTAAAGAGATGAGTTCTGCCAAAGTGGGAGAGTGGTGGGTGTTGCATATGGGCTTGGTATTAGGATGACTATGCGCCTTAAAGAGAGTTTGGATTGAATTTGAGATTTTAATGATCGGTGATTGAAGCCTGTGGGTATGACGTGAAGTATGTGTTATTATGCGGCAGAAGATTGATATGACGGAAAAGAGCTGCTTGAAATGGAGGAGGGTGCAGCATAACCCTGAATTTGGAAGGATGTTGCCGCACATTTAATTGATGCCCGCGAGGTGGCGAATGGACTTGTGTAATTGGAAGGTGAGCTCGGGCTCAGGATGGGCTATTGGTGTCACAGTAAATGTACCCCGTGCAGCGGCGTGGAAGGATGTCGGGAGGTGATTCCCCTAGGTGGGTTATTCCCCGTGAGCAGGTTAGCGGTCGCGTTGTTGGCGAAGCTTATGCAAATAATTATATTGGTTGTTGAACAAAGAGATCGGCCATGCGAATGTGGTTAATGATTCAGAATATGAAAGATGGGGATTTACAGGAAGATTCCGAGAAATTTTGATAACTTATGACGGGAGGTTATGTCAATAAGAGGTAAAAAGGTCGGGCGAACTCAAGAATGGTGAAATGATGGCTTCAAGCTAAGTGGGAGAGTCCTACCGCTTATGATTGGGCTGTATGATTAACTACTTGCGTGATTTCCTTTTCGTGCGGTTCGATTCCTTTGAGGCTTATGCCTTTGATTCCTTCCCACTCAATCTTACGCGACGCGAGTGCTTGTTATAAATCAAAAATTGAAGGATTTTAATGGCACTACAAATGTTGTGCGGGATGATTTTCCCGGTATAGTTGATTGGACTATTATAGTCGCATTTTGGAGGGATATTCTATTGTTTCAGCTCAGTAACAGAACTTCTAAGAGCCTTGATGCTAGGCACAGGTTGCCATGATGCTTATGAGCGATTATTCCGCAGTGTTGTTGTGATGGTAGGATGTTTGCCCATGTGGCAGGGCAGTGAACGAATTGGAGGGAGGTTTACTCAGCGTGTAATCAAGGGATTCAGTATTTTATTCCCCACAGGGGAAAAGACAGTCGGACTAAGAATGGTCAGGTGTGGGCTAGTGGAAGTAATGAGGCTTGGTATTTGCAAGCGTGGTTGAGCTTTCTTTTATGAGAGGGTGTCGTGGTCCTGATTGAATGTACTTAGTTGTTGGTGTTATAATCAGCTACAATTCGCTTTTATGGCAGGATATTGTGAAATAATATTGGAGGTACAACTATCAGAAATCGCATGATGCAGTGGTTTAAGATCGAATCAGAATTTCTAATATTGACGGCTCGATAAAGATGACCTTTGGAAAGGTTTAAAGTTAGCAGGAATGGTGGATTCAAAAGCCACGAAGATAGATTTTATTTAAGGCAACAATTGAGCAGCAAAGTATGAGGAAGGACATGTGGGAAGTGTCAGGTGGTGTTTAAAAATTCTAGAAGGCCAAGTATGAGGAGCAAGGTCAAGTGGTTAATTAAAGAGATGAGTTCCGCCAAAGTGGGAGAGTGGCGGG
>MU787801.1:0-17625 GCA_026770625.1 Nicotiana glauca | reverse complement strand
TGCCAAGCATGTTTCCATCCTACGACCACCATATCAATCTGCACACGCTGTACCCAAACATAACTATATAACTTGCTTAATTCACACTTTGCATCACTTTACTCATAGGACCACAATAACATTCTTTAAACATAATAGTCGAGAATCCACAAATCTGATGCTCCCACTTCATCTCATGACCTACACAGGTCTTGCTCCACAAATTGAATCCCACAAATTTGATGTCGAAATTACAACATCGATACGACGGAAGAGATGTGCCGAAATGACCAACTTCCGAATCAACAATTCATTGGATCTATACTCCTGACAAGATCTGTTACCCCGTCCCAAACCAGAGAATGATCTTTGCTCTATAATATACTTCATATAGTCAGTTTGCACTGACCCCAAATCCAATAACCTCGTCTCACCCAGTACGAACTGCTCAGGCGATAAGCCACCCCAGACATAGTCAAAAGTCCCGCAAGATGACACAATGTGCCAGTAGGCTACTAATTCGTGCGCGATACTTAAGGAAGGCGAACTCTAGAAAGAACTACTCAACTCGCACACTAACATGGACTTCCTCAGAAAGCAGGAAACAAAACACATAAAAACAAATATGGGCACTGAACTGAACATCACACTGTTGCGGCGCGCAACCCGATCCAAACAACATACCCATGGCGGCGTGCCACCCGATCCAAACAACATACCCATGGCGGGACGTGCCACCCGATCCAAACAACATACCCGTGGCGGCGTGCCATCCGATCCAAACAACATACCCGTGGCGGCGTGCCACCCGATCCAAACAACATACCCGTGGCGGCGTGCCACCCAATCCAAACAACACACCCGTGGCGGCGTGCCACCCGATCCATATATGGGACTCACATAAGGAGATATACGTCGAGCTGAATAGCTCATCACATCAAAATACCGAATATCGGTCATAAACACACTAAGGTGCATAATATCATTCACAAGGAAACATATAGCGCTATAGGCTACAAACTCAAGCACAACTGAGGTGCGATACATGATCTAAGTCTCAAGAGCCATCCTGCTCATATAACATCACCGCTGAGCGGAACCTCAACACATAAGAAATTTACCAAGCCGTCTCACAACTCATACGGCGTAATATATCTTTACATGAATTAACTAACCATGAAATAAGACCGCGACTATCCTTCCATAAGGAGCGCATTGCTGAAATAAACACAACTGGCCTGACGTAAGTCTCACTTCCACATTTAAATCTATCCACCGACCTCAAGTCTATCCTGATCATGCCAAGTTAGGCCAATAATATTTCATAGGTCCATAACCCCATAAGCAGAGTGCCCTCCAGGCATAAATTCTCAAATGGGTGATATTACCCAAATCCTCATAATTAATCATGTGACTACATGTCACACTTATACAATATTCCTGTGGGACAAGCTCCCACCATCTTTCGAAATAATTAACGGGCCTGCACATTCAAACCACCGGCTGCACTAACGCTGAAAAGCGATCAAGAATCCCTAACCAGGATGCAAAGCCTTTCTCACAGAACACCGATCTCAGATGATACTGACGCCAATACCCATCTTACTCAAAACACTGAAACTCCTTTCTTGCTCACCCGAGCTCTTGACATCACTTTCACTGACCAACTGCGACCTTGGTCCTTACTTCAAATTCCATACCACTCACTGCACCTCACGTGCCGATATACGATAAACACGATTTCCATCACAACTCTGGAATCGACGATAGGTTAATACTTCATCACGTAAGACTTTCCATTTAACTCACTTCAGGAGAACTATAGCAACATACAGGCGAATTCTCATAACCGTCGAATATGCCAATCTCTAAGTAGTGGTACAAGCCACCATAACCCTTTTCCGGGATTCGCCTACTCATAACAGGCCCTAATAGAAGAATGCTTCAGAATAACATCAATCACTGCGGCCGACAAGCCTCACACGCACCGCCACAAATCACATGCATATCTCGATCACGCTGAACGAACCGATCACTGACACCAATATGCCAACTCAACTATGGCTAATCAATCTACTTCCTTCCAGTTTATTCTTGATTGCCTTAGAAATAATATCTCCCTTCAACACCTAACTTATTCTAACCACACTCACCCCGAGTGACCTTAATTCACGAGACCATGCTGTCTCAAATGCTACACCGCAAGTCAAAACATCATAGAACATTTTGTGCCTTTCTTCATAAGTTGCTTCAAAAGCTTGACTCCTAACTATACTTATAGACTCAGAATCATCAGACACCACACTTTACCTCTTGAATTTACTAGGACCGCAATTGAGAGCCACCCGGCTCTGACTTGGCACAGTATGCAACCAACTCTACTGAATTTTATAACATATGAATACCCTCTCGATAAAGCACCCAGCGGGATCACTTCCCTCGAAGCCTGCACCTATACGAGGCATAAATCATGAATCTTCCCTCAAGTTTGAACATGAGCCAATAAGGCTAACCATAGCATGCATTCAACAATTCATTTACTCAAATTACCACTCATGGTCCTTTTCCGTAGCTGCAATAACCCATTAATACGCTAATACCCAGAATTCACGCAGGTAATTAACCATGCAACCCAATCGTAAGCGGTGGGACTCTCCCACTTATCTCAAAGCCACTATTACACGACTCTCGAACACATTAGAATCATTCTCTCAAGTCATTTACTCTTATTCAAACTGCAATTCACCTGATCCAACGAACATAACCACCTGTGCCTCCTTAGCACTCTGACACCGCAGGGTATGACCTCATTCCAATACAACCAAACATCTTCCCGCTCCATATACCGAGCATTATTTACCAACGACAGCTTAAGACATACTGTGATTCTCACACATCTATGAAGCACCATGTAGCCTTTATCAAAGTTTTCCCTGCTGATACTGAAATGTAGAATTATTATGGACATAGGAACATCAAAAGTCCAAACGTCATACCATACAAATCTCAACTGTTACTCATAAGCAAGTTTCAAAGAACTTTTGAATACCACTTAGATACATCGCAGGCCAAATCTGATATGACACATGACCCATAATTTGATCGTTGATAGTGAAATCCTTTCACTTGGCACGAAGCCATGAGATACATCCTGATAATCCATGATACTAACCTTTATCGCTTGTACGTCACCATCATAAGACAACTCAAGCCATTTGTTTGGTACATGTCCTTCTTAGGACAGTTAAACTCACTTCCTCCAGCATCTCGGTTGCTAGTTGTATCCTTCGTAAAATAGACATCTCATACGAACCACATAGTCTGTATTACCACCAACTATCTTCAGGTCTATATCCACTTCATCACTCTACCATTATTGCGGCGTTTAGGCAATTAAGTAAACCTTCTCAAGATCGTTCTTATCAACCAGATATCAGAACTTATTGCACCCTCACGTGCACCATTGAATGATCTCTAAATACTTCTGGATTATCGATATGAATGATCACTGATAGAAAGTCTGACCAGAAGTACCTGGATCTGCACAACAAAAGTGTGCAGAAGAGTAGCATGAGTACACCACAGCGGTACTCAGTAAGTGCCAAGCCTAACCTCGGTTGGGTAGTGACGAGGAAAGGTCAGGGCCCTACTGAGACAGAAACAATAAAATAGCAAGAGAATAACAATATCGAAGTCTGATGAAAACTAATGAACACAGCCAAGTGATAAGACAGATCAATGAAATTTAATACTGCAAGACAAAACAGAAATACAGAGTAAATACAACAACATTTCAAGAATACCGACGAGGGTCATCCAGGATACCGTCCTGCAGCCCTTTCTCAACTGTCCAATGGAACCTTTCCGGGATACCGTCCCGTAGTCCAGATCTCATATCAATATCAAGGAATTCTCCCGGGATACCGTCCCGTAGTCCAGATCTCATATCAATAACAAAGAATTCCCCCGGGATACCGTCCCGTAATCCAATCATCAATGCGCAGGGGGATCTCCCGGGATACCATCCCGTAGNAGAAATACTCAGAAATTTAAGTACAACAATACAAGGCATCAAAGAATACTGGCCTAAACATGCTCCATGTAATCATAGTTAAGGCAATCTAATCAATTAGGCAGCTTGTATAAATTAAACATGCTCTTCTACGCTAACACAGGCTATAAAAGCAAGTAAAGTAAGGCAAATATGAAAGAGAATCCAAATCAAGTAATTAAGTAAAAATCCGGGTTTCAATAATTTGCTTAAGTACCCGTTCGNGTTAGGCAAGCCACTTACCTCGAACCGACGAAATCTCAAGCTCGCGATGCCTTTGCCCCTCAAATTGGCCTCCACACACGTCGAAACTAGCCAAAAATAGAGCGAATACATCACAATACGCAAATGGGATAATACCCAATCGAAAACAATCGAGTAATAGCAAAAACCTCGAAACTATCAAAACCCGAGCCCCGGGCCCACTTCTCAAAAAATTACATTTTTGGAATCCTCGTCTTGCCATGAGTCCGTATATACCAAGACCTCCCAATTCGGACAATAAATGGTCCCTCAAATCCCAATTTTTAAGATTTTTTCTCAAGGCCCTAATTCCTTGATTTTTAGCCATAAATTCATGAATTCCATGGATGATTCTTGTATAAAAACATGTAATTAACTCATAAAACTTACCTCCAACGATCCCCAGTCGGAATCTCCTTACTTCCCGTCCAAAATCCCTCCAAAACGCTCCAAAAATGGTGAAGAAATGAGCTGGGTCGCGGACTAAAATGTTTTTAACATTCTGTCCGGATCACTGTAGCTTACTCTATGCGATCGCATCCCTACTCCTGCGATCGCATAGGCCAAAACTCCAGGCCCCCGAATTTCTCTTACGTGATCGCAATTCCCCGCACGCGATCGCACTGACCAATCGTCTAAGCCTATGCGATCGTAGCCCACTTCATGCAATCGCATATAGCAAATTCTGGGCTCCTCCAATTCCTTCTACGCGATCGCAGTCCCATGTTCGCGGTCGCATAGAGCAAATCTGCTCTGCAATTTCTGCTGCAATTTTGTAGCCCAAACATGCCCGTTAGGCATCCGAAATCACCCCGCGGCCCCCGGGACCTCAACCAAAAATACAGATATGATCTATTACCTCATCCAAACTTGCTCGAATCATAAAATCACTATCGATAACATCAAAATCGTCCTTTTTCAACAAATTCAAGTTTAAGTTTAACTATAACTTTCAAAACTCTCATTCGATCAAAAACCTGACCAAACGATGTTCAAATGACCTGAAAATTTGTGGACATATCCAAAATCACCTAACGAAGCTATTGAAACTCTCGGTATTCCATTCCGACCCTCGGATCAAAATCTCACCTCTCAACCGGAATTTGCCAAAATTCCAACTTCGCCAATATAGGCTAACTTCTTTACCGGACCTCCAAATTCACTTACGATCGCGCCCCCAACTCCAGAATCACTATACGGAGCTATTCACAGACTCGGAATTCCAAACGGACTTTGATAACATTGAAATGCTCTTCATGCCAAACTCATAGAATTTCTTCTAAAATGCTAACTTCCACATTAGGCGCCAAAACGCTCCCGGTTTATCAAAAACCCAATTCGGGTACACGCCCAAGTCCGAAATCATCATACGCACCTGCTGGAACCTTCGGATCCCAATTCCGCGGTCGTTTACTCAAAAATCCAATCCTAGTTCATTCTTTCAACTTTAAGCTTCTCAAATGAGAATTCTCATCTAAATTTAACTTCGATCTTCCCGAATTTAAATTCCGACCATGCGAACAAGTCATAATACCTGAAATGAAGCTGTTCATGGCCTCCGACTGCTGAACGGAGCGCTAATACTCAAAATGACCGGTCGGGTCGTTACAGACACTCACTGAGTACACGTTGATTACGTACTCATACTACACTTCTGTGCATTTTTGTTGCACATGTACACTTACACTTATAGCAGCCTATTGGTGTTGCGGCATGGATAACTCTGGAACTAGGTGAGCTGCAAATTTGCGAGGTGACCTGCAGCTAGTGTAGTTCCTTTCTGTACTTTGATTATTTATTTCTTGTCCACTGTATTCCGGATGGATATTTTATTTTATTTCATTATCAGTAGTCGCTCATGCACTTGTGACACCGGTTTCTGGGATGGTTTTCGAAAGGTTTGATTTAATTGTTATTGTTAATTTGAATTGAAGCAAAACTCTTTTATTTGTGGAAATGGAAGGAAATTTCTGGAATTTGATGTATTTAAAAAGGATTTTTAAATCGGTAATCTAATTGGCTGGCCTGACAGCGGTGTCCGGCGCCACCACGACCCTTAGTGGATTTTGGGTCGTGACATAGTTATTGCATTATCTATTACTTAATAATGTTATATTCATGTAATCTTTTATTAGCTTACCAATTGAGTTGATATCTTGTTTATTGCCCTTTCGATAAACATAAATAAATATAAATTTTTTATTCCTAAAAGTTAATTTATTTTTGTACTTTTATCCTCTTACTTGGAACTCTTTTTTTTATTTAAATATTTCAATAATATTTTGCGTATTATTTAATTATTTAATTTCCTTATACTTAATTAAGTCAAAGTATAAATATTCTCACACTATCTCTATTTTCCTCTTTATACATCCTCTTCCCTACTATGAATTTTTAATTAGTTTTTACATTAATATTTTACCAATCAACAAAATATATAATATCATGTCTTGTTTTAAGTTATAACTTTGAATTAGTTTAAAATATTAATAGATAAGTTTTTTCTTATTATATTTTAAATTTATTAAATTTTCTTATAATTATTTTTTGTATCACGTGTAATTACATTTTCTTTCTCTTTTAACGTTAGGATACAAATTAGACTTCAATTTTCGTTCATAAAATTACCCACATGAGATATTTATTTTGTATTTCCTTATATTTAATTTGTTATTCAATTTTTAGCTTTTTATCTAGTAAAATTTTAATTTTGTAGTCCTATTCATATTTTGAGCGTATTCACCATAATTTTAATCTAAATCTCAAGTTCAAATCGTCTTTCCCTTCTATTTCTACTATTAAATATTTTTAAATTTTTTATTATTGCTATAAAGTTACCTAATATGTAGTATTTTATTTTCTTATGTGGCTTTCATTAACACGACTCTTTATTTAATATCATAATCTATTTATATCCTTTAATATTATTATATAAATCGATGTATGATTTTTTAATATTAAAAAAATATTTATTTTATTTAAAATTAATACTGAAAATTATTAAATAGTTTAAATTCATTAATAATATTTTTAAGCATTATATATTTACTTTATTTTTAAACTAATTGTTAGTATAAATAACCTCGCATTATCTCTAATTTATTAATATTTTGATATTTTTTAATTTTTTTAATCTATTAAACTTCAGTTATGTGGCCTTGTCCACATCATGACCCTTTTTATCATACTTAAAAAAACTTTTTTATATCAAATTTAAATAAGTTTTATCCTTTTTTGTTCTTTATGATAGAAATTTTAATTTTTTTTCTCTGTTTGTTTCTTATTTTGCTATTGTATATTTAGTACTTAATATTGTTAATGTTGTCATGTATTTTTTTATTAGTTTACTTGAATTTAATATCCACTTTTATCACATCCATTTTAATATAATAAATAATAAATATAATTATTTCAATAGTAACTTTGACTCTATTGCTCATATTCTTAAATATAATTTTTCTTATCATATAAAAAAAAAGTCTCATCTCAAATTCAAATATATCTTATTCTTCTATTTTTTCCGTTGGACCACATTTTCAAAAATCATCTTATACTTTCAAACTTAACTTAGCAATAATCAATTCAAATATTAATCGTAAAAACTCTAATTGTTGCAGCAATATTTTCATTATTATTTTAAAATATATTTATTTATGTATAAAATATTTATTTGTCTGAATTGGAAACATTAATATAACCTCGTTATATATATATATTTAATTATTTTTCCTACCATAACTGAATTATACACAAAATATAATTAAAGATACCTATAGTAATGTATATTGTTCACAAATAAGGTCAGATACAAAGATTGTACTAAATAAAAAAATTATTCCAACTTAAAATTAATGTGTAAGATACAAAATATAAATTTAATTAATTCTTTCTCAAAAACGGATACCTACCATAATTGAATTATACACAAAATTTTAATAAAAGATACCTACATTAATGTATATTGCACCCAAATAAGGTCAGATACAAAGCTTGTACTAAATAAAGAATTATTATTTCAATTTAAAATTAATGTGTAAGATACAAAATAAAAATTTAATTGATTCTTTATCAAAAAAGGATACCTACCATAGCTGAATTATATATAAAATTTTAATTAAAGATACCTACAGTAATATATATTGTACCAAAATAAGGTCAATTACAAAGCTTGATCAATTAATTAAAATTCGTTCCTACCATAATTTATTTCGTCCCTACCATAATTATACAAAAAAAAAAAATGTTAACTAAATTATACTACTATTAGAGATTTGTATTATAATTAAAAAATAGTTCTTATTGAACTACTACTTTCATTAATTATGTTTCTGTCACGACCCAATTCCCAAACCCGGTCGTGATGGCACCTCTTGTGAAGACAAGGCCATCCAACAGAACAACAATGTCTCTTTTAACAGTTACTTAGCATGAATAAGTCTGAATCATAGATAATCAAATCATAATGCGGAATAAACGTGATAAAACAGAGAACCCATCCCGACTCAGCCCGAAATCGGGGTGTCACAAGTCACGAGCATCTAGAAGGATTTTTAATACAACTACAAGCCTGTAATACATAGAATAAAATCTGGAATCAAAAGGAAGAAATCCGGTGCCACAAGCGCTGACGGTCACCTTGCTCAGCTACAATAGCAAATCCTCAATCAGCTCAAACTCGCTATCGGGTAAACCAAAACCTGCATCTGCACGCGAGGTGCAGAGAGTAAAGTGAGTACTCCAACTCAGTGAGTAATAAAGGTAAATAATAACTAAGCAGCAAGAAACCACGTAAAGGAAGCCATCATGCTATATAGTACAGTGTAACCCTTTGAGAAAACAGTGAAACCGTGAAATCTTTGGAAATATTTGGACTCAGTTTTAAACCTCTTCTGAAAACATCTTTTTCCAACAGTTAAGCAAATGAATGCGAAATAGATAGTGCAAGTTAGCACATAAGTCAGCCCTTCGGGTACAACACTCCATTAACAAATAATACAAGGGTATCAGGTAAGAAGTGCAAGAAGTAGCATGGAATACAATGAAATGCGAGTGCTGAGATGTCATGACAAATAATACAAAATAGGAACAAATGCATGAGTGCAATACAATGCATATGATGGTACACTGCGGTACCCGCTGCAGCATGAAACCCGATCCATTTAACGTCGACGGGGCTCACTGAGGGTATGTACAGACTCCGGAGGGGCTCCTACAGCCCAAGCACAATATTAATCCATCTCATGGCATCAACCAGGCCCTCAGCCTCAATATCAATACAACCATCCGGGCCTTCGACCTCAAGATCAATGTAACACTGCTGCGACATGCAACCCGATCCATGCTCAGTCCAGAAATGCACATATAACACTTGGGCGATGTTAAAATAATAGTTCTCAGCTCAAAACGTCAAGAAAATATAGTTTAAGTTTCCAAATCTTAGAAAGATGGCTGGGTTTGCAAAACAGTATTAAAACCTTGGACCGAGATCAAATAATATGCAAAAGTGATGCAAAAACGGTGATATCAATCCCTGAAGGATTCACATAGTTGGAAATCAGCCCAAGCATGTCAATCAACCCAAATTATGATGATAACAAGTAGTTTCAGTCAAATACGTAGTAATTTCATCAATCGAGATGGACCAAGTCACAATCCCTAAAGGTGCTCTACCCCACGCTCGCTATCCGGCGTGCAAGTCACCTTAATACAGTACTATGATGTGCAAATCCGGGGTTTCAAACCCTCAGGATATCATTTAAAATCATTACTCACCTCGAACCGGTGAAATCTCTAGCTCGCGACGCCTTTTCCCCTCAAATTGGCCTCCACGCGCGATGGATCTATCCAAAAATAGAGCGGATACATCACAATATGCTAAGGGAACAATACCCAATTAAAAACAATCGAAAAATAGCAAAAATCTCGAAACTAGCAAAACCCGAGCCCCAAGCCCACTTCTCAAAAAATTATAAAATTTACATCAATGGATTCCTCATCTCGTCACGAGTCTATACATATCAAAATCACAAGAATCGGAGTCCATTTGACCCCTCAAATTCCTATTTTAAACTCTCTTAAGTTCATGCCCTAAATCACCATTTTTGACCTTTGATTCCTTGATTATTCAGTCTAAATCCATGTTTTACACCATAAAATCGTATTCTAAGTCCAAGAATCCATACCTGATTAAAGCCCTCGAAACCCTCTTCAAAATCGCCACAAAGCTCTCCAAGTTCGGAGTCCAGAATGTTACTCTTTCAAAAATTCGCGAAGGGGATAATCTCACTTAACTGCCAGTCATTCCGCTTCTTCCCGGGGTGATACCACGTCACCCTATATCATATAGGTCCGACAACACAACATAGCTGAAATTACCCAATCCAGTCTAGCCCATAAATCATAGAACTACCTTTTCACTTCTGAAACCATCAATATGATCTAACCTCACACCTATACTTTGAATAGTCCCGAACCAGCCGTAATAACCTATACTTGCGAACCTCAGGTGAAATCATATGATATACCACATAATCCAAGCACTCGAAATGATAACTTCTATTCGCAGTAGTTACCCACAACAATCAAATACCGATAGAAAACCTCTTACTTAGCTAAAGTCTCATTCCAACACTTTCATATACTGCCAACGATAAATGAAACACGCAGCAAATCGTAACCTTTTCTCCGATCAACCATTCATGAAGCCACTTCCCTTTTGACTAATACCACAGTAGATTTCTGAGCTGAACCTCGATATTATCCTTCCAACAAGCTGAAATCAAATCTATTCGCATTCATTAATGACTCCAACGATCAGCTCGAATCCTACACACCACTCTAGTGATATGACACCTCAACACAGGCCTAAGCCACAACTTACATAATACACGCACCAATGAGAAACGGTCTGAACATACTCAAATCATGACAAATGACTCAAACGAAAAAGCTGTACCTCAAGCTCATCAGTACCATTGCAACACAAGACTGAGATCCCGTCTCACATCATAGAAATGGAATACCTGAATCTACCCTGAAGGGTCATAACCCCGCGTGGCCTCGCCACAATGCGCGATCCTACCCAAACACTATTACACCTGAAACACCTCAAGTCGCTATGCTCAAAATCGACAACCACGCATAATTTGATATCTGAACCCAAAGCAATTAATTACATCCATGGTGAAACAGATAACATACGACACGCAACCTGATAGGCCATAACCAATACTCCATTTATCGGTCAACACCCCATTACTCTTCCCGCTCGACTTTCTCTATGAATCCTCAATAGAACCGCACCACATGTGCCCATATCCAACAAATCACAATGCCTCACAACATAGAAAAAGTAACTCATAGATCTCCCCAGATCACTAACAAGTTCAATAACGATCGAATCAACCTATCCCTCAATAATACAATTCGGGACTAGACCAAGCTAACTCAAGCCAAATACGTAGCCACATCGGCCTGCCAACGAGCTCAATACCAAGAAGCCTGAAGCTGCTCCTTCCTCCACTATAACTCCTGTCGGAGCCGTACGATACGGTGCCCGGTACCAAATAAATACCAAAATCCACAATCTCGCCCGACGACATGCCCGACCACAAGAAACGCATCCGAAAATGTTCCTCAATACCGGAACTGAATCAATGGTAGAAACCTCTGCACTGACATCCGCCATGAAGGCCCAATTAAGAAAAGCAATCCCTCCCAGCCGTCCGCTGGTCTTTGGAATACAAACCACTCTGCTAGAACATAATTCGATGCACCTCGCCACGCAACCTGTGGCATTTTTCGACATAGCCCATAACACAATAGTCTAAAGCAACCCAACACTGACACAACCAGCCTACACCCCAATATCATATCCAAAATCTAATATACCAAGCAACGAAAGATCCACTCGGGCCTCCAACTCCCAATAGCCGCTAAACGGTACCGATACACACGATCCAAAACCACTGCATAGCCTGAGCATGAGAACTCCCAGTCTCCAACTCCGTATAGCACACGAATCACCATACCTGATCCCAAATTCCGCCGTATGAATACATATCACACCTCAAGTACCCAATCATTCCACGAAAGATATTCTGGAATTCCCCCGGTGCCATCATACAAACTCAGATCTCAGCAGTCGATCTAACAAGAAAATGCCGCAATACTACCAATGTATCATTAGTCTAATCACATTACCCTTCTTCTGAGACATATACTCTTGTCAAATCACTTCCAATTAGCAGTACCACTTCCTTGATTACCTCAGGCTACCCGTTGCCTAAGAATTTTATGAATTTCTTTTCAGAACTGAACTGTAACTCATCTAGCCAAGACCTTCCGTCAATCCCATCTAGAAGAAAAATCATTACACATTCCATGCTTCGCATACCCATAGAAAATATATTCATCTCCAAACCACGGTAAAACCCAACAAGGACTCTCTCCCCCAATTCCATGTGCACAAGCTAAACTGCCAGGACTGAATCCTTCTACCCAAACCAAGCTAAGCCAGCTGCCAAAACTCAAGAGCATTGCTGCAAAATGCCTGTAAGGCTCATTACCTCGAACACATACGAAGAATTAATCATACCCTTACCATACTGATTCAGTCTACTATCAACCTATTCCATTTATCAAATTTCCCCTCTGATTCATCATCAACTTAATATTCCTCTTTGTTGTGGCACCACAATACCTCAACCCAGGTTTACCACACGAGACTCGAACATAAGACTACACTGTCTAAGACCCATAGGCCACCGAATACTCCCTCAAATGTTCCCAGAAATACCACATTCCAGAATACTTTACTTTGAAGAACTTCCTGCGAATCTGAATTTGTTACCATTACTTTCCAGATACTGATATATAGGATCCCATAATTAACATAAAATACCACAAGTCTTGACCCTTCCGATGAAAACACAATATCTGACCACATACACAACCTTGAGACACCTGATCGTTACATGTAAAATCTTGAACACATTAGAATCATTCTCGAAAGTCATTCACTCTTATTCAAACTGCAAATTACCTGACTTAACGAATAGAACAAATCGTGCCTTATTATCACTTTGACACCGCATGACATGATCTCATCCCAATACAAACAAACATCTTCCTTCTCTATTCACTGAGCATTCTTTATCAACAACAGCTCAAGACATCCTATTATTTTCTCACGTCTATAAAGCACCATATAACCTTTGTCAAAATTTTGCTTCACTCGTGCCATCCTCGGCTCAATTTCTGCAACCAAGACTGATCCGCCAGCATACCTTGAAACGGAACCAACATAGCACACGACCTTACTATCAGCTAATCTACAGCAACCTCCCCAACTTGGCTCGAAACCATATATCAGGACACACTCAATAACACATAATGCTTCTACTGTAATGATGCCACAATATCATAGTGAGATTAAACTCAAATCATCTACTAGTTTGTGAAAGCACAGATTATCTAGTACTGCAATCCTCTATAAATCTCGCATTTACCCCCACATTAGTTTGGTCCACTCTCTTAAGCGACCCAAATTCTCAAATTTGAATACTTACCCTTCAATTACACATGAGATATTCTAACATACACATAAGGATCATACCACTTAAGGACACTCCGCAGGAGATAACCCACATCCTTCGCCTCAATTTAGTACTTCAACATACCTTCCACCATCATATACGTTACACAGTCATTAGTCTTCCTGAATCTGAATTCATACCGCCACATGTAGAGCACTTCTCCTCCCAACTAGGAGATACAAAAATATTCTTCACGCGCCCATATTCAGGCTACACATCAAATCATAATAGGAAACGAATCACTTAACAGTTCATCTATTATCCAACAGACTTCTTCATCACTACCAAGTCATATAGATACATCACGCAGTACTAACATACTCATCACATGGATATCCAACCGCCATTCCGGCAAATAGGGACTGTCACACCTCCTTTTTACGCTGCCGCACCCCGCGAAGGGTGTTATCAAGGGAGTTTTTCCAATTAAAGGATAATCGAAACGTGATTTGTTTATTTATTTCAGAGTCGCAACTTGGGATATTTATGATGTCCCAAGTCACCAATTTAATCCCGAATCGAGGAAAGAATGATTATGTATTACAATCCGCGAACCAGAAATCCGGATAAGGAATTATGTTAACCTGGGAGAATGTGTTAGGCATTCCCGAGTTCTNCAATTATGAACTTATATGCAATTTTTAACTTTTAACTGCTTTTATCATTGTTATTTTAACAGGGAATTGCAACGTTGTGAAAACGCATCTCGAACCACGTCACATCAATGAACCCGTGGTTATAGACACATTTCGATTCCGCTGAAATTTAGATTTGGGTCACATAAATGTGCACCTGAGTTTAAGAAAGTAAATTATTAAAAGCGCGCCTAAAGCGACTAGCGTATTATTATTTTTGGGGAAGGCCGTGAAATTTTGCTAAACGGCCCATCCCGAAGTCTAAGTAATTTTATAAACACTTATAGAGGGCCCCAAAACTTGTGTGCTTTATTTGGCGAGGCTCATCTCATTTTTTTTAAAAGGACAATTCTAAAGTGACTACATTTTCTATTTTTCTGTCTCTAGTAATAAAGAGAGAAACAAATCCTAAGCAATTATCTCATTTGGAATGGCCAAACCTATGGAATTATCTTGGTGATTGCTGGCCCAATGCATCAGGCTCATGATAAGACCCCAACTCCCATTGTCCAGCGGCTGATTTCAAACCAGACATCGAGTCTGGGCGACGACCTTTCAAAATGTGACCTGGGCCAAAACTCATGGCCCAATTAATCGGAAGCCAAACTCGACGTTCAACTCACATATGAGGATTCAAATCTAAATTAGTATACACAGGTTATTTCCAATTGCTTCACATGATCAAGCCAAACACAATAGTTCAATTTTGAGCAAATGGCTACTAACAATTATTGTCTACCTACTGTTGACCAGATTAAAACCTTCATAGCTAGTGAAACTAACAAGTTTAAATAGGCAGGTTCAGTAGAACAATCTCATACTAACTTCATCTTATTCCACTTATTTAACTAAACATCTTGACAACAATTGGCATGCTTGACTATTCGAGAAACCACAGTTAACTTGGAAGTTCGATTGTTAATTCTATGCTACTGAAGTTAGTATTAAACTACTAAATTTACAACTAAGAAAGGCAAAATTAATGATCCAATACAGTCCTCATCAGGTACAAACTCCACAGTTCTAAATTTCATCGAGCTATTGGTCAAAATGACTATACAAGTACTTATAATCTATATCCGCTAAACTACAGATACAACACAAAGTAATCAACCACCCGAGCATTTTCATTTCACTTTTACATCTCACAGCTACATCAAATTGAGCTCAGTTGTGTACCTGGTATTGGAAACACAAGAAGAGGAAGGAGTGATCAGCAGTAGTAGTAACAATATAGCAAACAACAACAGTAACAGAGATCCAACAGCAAACTCAGGAAAACCAGTTGCAATTCCAGAAATACCAAATATCAACACAAACAGACCCAGGACATGACTAGAATTAAACCAGACTTGGACCCAAAATACCAATGACACAGTGTCTAGTTACACACTCAAACAAACTGATCTAAGAAATGCAATGAAATAGTAGGTTTTCCTGATTTTCTGTTCTTTAAACTCTCAAAGAAGAAAAATTACTCTCAGGAACTTCACTCTTTTTTTCTTTGATTTCCACTGACTTCTAAAATAACAGCCACCAATGAACCAACACTAGTTGCAAACCAAACACCAAATGGACAGTTCAAACCAACAATACAACAATCAACCACAGCAACACAAACATGCCTGAAACCCAGTAAAATTCCAGAAAATACCAAACTACACCAATGAAACAGTAATTAGTTGATCCCCCAAAACTCTTCAAGACCAAAGCAAAAGCACTCTGAACTTCAATGAAACAGTAACAGTACTAATACTGATTTTCAGCAGTAAAAAAAACCTCACTTTTCAGTTCTTTTCTCTCAATCTCTGACCCCTGTTTTCAGATTAAAAGCCAGCGCTTAACTCCGTCCTAAGTACCTCTATTTATCCCAAACACTGACCCCTGCCAGCTCTTAAGAGCACTCTGGCAGAATTAAGGAACAAATTCTGCCCCTCATATTCCTTCTTTTTGCCCACTATTGTATGTTTTGTTCCCCACTATTGTGGGTCCCATTCTATTTTTAATTCAAAGGTTATGGGCACCTATTTGTTTAATCAATCCCCTTACCTCCCCATTATGTTTTTTCCCCACAAATGCCTTATTTTAATGGTACACTAGATTAGTGGGCAGGGCACTCAATCATTTCAAATTTCAAGTCCAAATTACCCCTGAATCTACTGAGGTTACTGTCCTACCCAATTCCCCTTTCAAAATATACCTTATCAGCTATAAACAATTTTCATATCAACTGAATGACTAAAGCTGCATTCATAGCATTAGGACAATTCAAACAAGGTCGGATTCATATCAGAACAAACTTAAACAGTAGGATTAAACGGTAGGATTCAATTCAATTCATGAAACAGGACAAAATCTTATTGAACTACATAGAAATGAACTAACACAAACCTAAATTAAACCCAAACAAGAACAAATGAACATTGTAAGGTACACTGAACGAGAATAAGCTGTAATCATATGCAAAAACATGGCAAATAACCATGAAAAAGGAAAATTGAAACAATTTGAAACAAATGATACCAACAGGCTTATTTCAACACAGAATTAGAACAGAAAATAGAAAGGTAAACCTACTGGAGTGAACCAAAATTTAAACTATTATCATGTTAATCTAATATTCAAGCATAACAGACTAGTCGACGACACTTATTCAATCGATTACACAAATTATAACATATAATTATCAACAATCAGAAAACTTGGACAAAATAAAAGGTCTAACACAGGAGAAAGGGACAAGTGACAAACTAAACAAAAGATCAATTAAACGAAACACAACTGAACCTAAACGGATAAAAAACAAATATAGAACAGAGGAGGAGAGGAAATACCTCGAAAATCAAAAGCCACATGAACTCTGCTCTCATCGACTTCGGCTCGAACTTTTTGAGGTGCAAACGGACCTTAATCGAGTGTTCTCGACTGAAAACACTTTACTAAGGTCGATTTAAGAGCCTCAAATTTTCCTTTTACTCAGGCATGTTCCAGGTTTTGGCTTTTTAGGCCTCTTCAGTCGATTTAACATTCAACAACTTCCAGCTCAATTCGAGCTGAAACCTCATGGGATTTGGGACGAGGGTAGTCTAGAGGTTAACTGGTGTAACTTTGGGAGGGTTTG
>MU787794.1:107663-165047 GCA_026770625.1 Nicotiana glauca | reverse complement strand
TTATTGTTAGACAACTAAGAAAATAACTATTATGTGTTACTTAAAAATTTCTCCCATTAGAATATTTTAATAGATTATATGTTTGTCAAATTTTCCATATTTACTAAACATATATTCACTTATCAAAGCTTTATTTATAATTTTAATAACGTAAGATTGAAATAATATTCATGTAACAAAAAAATCCAAAAACCCGACAAAACTGAATCAATCCAAACCGATATAATTGATTTGGCTTGGTTTTGATAAAAATCGAACCAACCCGGTCCATGTACACCCCTAGTCTAGGTGCTATTTTGGCAATTTGATCGTGCGAGTAAGTTCTTACGATTTTTTGAACTTATGTGCATGTTTGATTTGGAGGCCCGAGGGCTCGAGTGAATTTCAGATAGGCTATGAACTGGATTGGACTTAGAAAAACTCAGCAGATGTTCTTCATTTTTTGGAGCAGGTCTAAGACCTCGCATTTGCGATATGGCAGCAAACCTATCAGTATTGCATTTGCAAAGAAACCCAGTTCTTTCAATCTTTCACTACATTCTAAGATTTCAACCAAAAATCTTGTGTTTTCAGGGTGGAAATTGGGGTTTGGGTAAAGTTAGGGATTTTTGTAAATTGAGGATTTAGATCTCAAATTGAGGTCGGATTCCAAAATAAATTACATAATCGAGCTCGGGGGTGAATGGTTAATCAGGTTTTGGTCCGAATTTTGGGTTTGGACAAAGCGGGCCCCGGAGTTGACTTTTGGTTGGTAATTTGCTAGATTCTATTTGTTCAGAGGTTTGTTTGAAAGGCAAAGCCATGGTTGAGCTTTTAATTGATCCTTCGGAGTGAGGTAAGTGTCGTAGTTAACCTTGACTTGAGGGATTAGGACTTGTTTGTCAATTTTCTACATTCTTAGATGTTGGGTACAACGTATATGTGAGGTGACAAAGTAATGCATTCTTTTGGGTTAAAGCATGTGGGTGGCACTTGTTCCTTGTAATTATTGCTTACTTTGATCATGTTATCCATGTTTAGAATAGTTATTTGTTAAATTGATCATTCTTATTGTGTTTATGGGTTTTTGGTAATAATTGAGTATTGATTTCAAAGTTGAGGTTGGTATTGTGGAACCAATGTTGAAGTAAGGCTTGTTCTTGTTATTCTATCTCCCTGATGTTATTTGTTGATTGTTATATGGTAAGGGAGAATGTTAATGCACGAAGTGTGATGTCGTGCAGTTTGTGCGTGTTAATGCACGAAGGGTGATGTCATGCCATATTGTGAGTGTTAATGCACGAAGGGTGATGTCGTGCCATGTTATGAGAGTTAATGCACGAAGGGTGATGCCATGTCATTTCTATTTATTTATATTATGAGTGAGAGTAAAAAAACGAAGGGTGATTCCATGCAATTTTCTTCATTGTGCTTTTTTTTACTGGTTAAAATCATATTGATTATTCTAGTTATTATTTTTGTTGTAATTCTAGTATTTTGTATTACCCCTTTAGTATGTCCCCTCCCAAATAGTCCATGTTTAGCTTTTATTTGTTGTTGTCTTGTACATATACTATATGTGCAAAAGTTTATCGTGTAGGTGTCCTGTCATAGCCTCATCACTACTTCGTTGAGGTTAGGCTCGATAGTTACGAGTACATGGGGTCGGTTATACTCATACTACCACCGGCCCTAGTGGTCCGTGAGTTGGATGAGCTTGGATTTTCTCATTCGGAGACTCGAGGTAGATCTTCTAGCATCTGCAGACCTTGAAGTCCCCCTCTATTTTTCTTTTTTTTACTATTTCTTTTCATTCAAATAATTGTATTTCTTTCAAACTCTATTTATAGTGAATTCTGGAAGCTTGTAAGATATGACTCCAACTTTGGATTGTAGTAGATACTATGGGCATTTGTGTTATTTTACACTCAGTTTTAATTTATTTTGGCTTAATCGACTTTATTTATTGAAATTTAATGAAAATTGACTTAAAAATTCTCTAAAATTGGCTTTCCTCACAAGTGAAATATTATGCGCCATCACGATCCGAAGGTGGGAATTCCAGGTCGCGACAAGTTGGTATTAGAGTACTAGGTTGCCTAGGTCTCACAGTTCACGAGTAGGCTTAGTAGAGTTTGGAAGATTGGTACGGAGACGTCTGTACTTTTCTTCCAAACTCTATGAAGTTTAAGACCAAATTTCACTTCTATTCTTTTCTGTCATGCGATTCTGTTCTCTCATTGCTAATTGAACTCTTTTACTCTAGTTATCTCCCATATGGAGAGAACATGTACTGCATCTTCAGCTGATCAACAGCCTGACCCCCTAGTGGTAACTTCTACGAGGGGCAAAGGTCGAGGCCGAGGTCGTGCAAGAGGCTGAGGCAGGGGTAGAGCTCAGCCCAAAGCTCGAGCAGCAACACTAACAGTGGAGTTTGATAAGGAGGTTCCAGCCCAGACTATGCATGTTGGAACAGCTCAGGTCCTGAAGGGGTTCATCGCCACCCCAGTGCTTCAAGATGCTCTAGTCTGTTTAGTGGGCCTTGTGGAGAGTGTGGCCCAGGACAGTACACTTCATATGGCACCAACCGTCTCTCAGGCTGGGGAGGATCACAGAATCCCGCTACTCACACTCCGGAGCAGATGGATCTCCAGTATTAGACTCCAGCAACTCAGCCAGTTGGGGTAGTTCAGCCGGTTGTTGTGGCACATGCCGGTGATGGACCAACTATGTCTTCTGAGGGCTTATTGATATTGGAAAAGTTCACCAAACTCTTTCCAGTTCACTTTTGTGGTGTACATTCTGAGGATTTACAAGATTATCTTGACCGCTGCCATGAGGTACAGCGGAACATGGGGATAGTTGAGACTAATGGAGTCGATTTTGATGTGTTTAAGATGATGGGTTCTGCCAAGAGATGGTGGGAGGATTTTGTACTGACCATACCAGCTGGATCGCCTGCCCTTACTTGGGACAAGTTCTCTCACATATTTCATGAGAAGTTCATTCCTGTCATACTGAGAGAGGAATATCGTAGACAGTTTGAGCATCTTTAGCAGGGTAGCGTGTCTTTCCCTCACTATGTGACCCGATTTATGGATCTGGCCCATCACACTATTCTTCTTCTTCCTACCGAGAGAGAGAGGAGGTAATGAGGTTTATTGAGAGACTTGCTCATCCTATCAAGTTGCAGATGGCCAAGGAGAACGAAAGTTAGATTTCTTTTCAGACGGCGCAAATATCGCTAGGTGAGTCGAGATGGTTCTGGTACGGGGGAGGTCAGGGTCCCGACAAGAGGCCTCGTCATTCTGGTGGATTCGGTGGTTCCTCATATGGAGGTAGGGGTACATTTGGTAAATGCCATCCTCCTAGGTTGTTTCATTTAGCACTCCAGGCATCTCGCGATGCTTCAAGTGGTCGTGGCCCTCATATGTCTTATCCCGACCAGCTAGACTATAGAGTACCACCAACTCCATTAGTGCACCTCCTCTCTAGAGTTTTCAAGGTGGTTACCCAAGTCTACAGGATCAGTTTTAGGGTCAGCAGTTGCAGCAGCCGAGGTCCTGTTATACTTGTGGCGATCCGAAGCACATTGCTAGATTTTTCCCTCGAACATCAAGCAGTTCACATCATCAGGGTTCTCGTGCCATGGTTGATCGCTTCCAACTAGATGTTACACCAAGGTAGGAAGAGCGGGTCGCAATAGCTTTTACCCGAATCGAGGTCGGGATCGATTTCCTCAGGGAGCTAGTAGTGGAGTTGGATTTTCTATCTACTCTAGAGATGTGTTTGTACTCATAATGTCACTTCAAGCATTTTTTGTTTTTGATTTTTTTACTACTATTATAAGACTAATGACTAAAACTAAATTATGCTACGAGAAAATTGCTAAGTTGTATCTAATATGAAGAAAGGCACTAGGGTCGTGACACTATCTAGGAGGCTAATTGACGGGTAGATGCTACTAAGGATAGATTGACATATTTGGGGATTATGCTATAACAGTTGCACAATTGTACCCACTCTCACATCTCTCTGTAGAGAGAGTGATTTTGCCCAATTAACTCTCTCGAGACCAATTGGGTAGGCCAATTCGATCAAGCAACTAGGGTTCAAGTAGGGTGATTACTCTCTCGAGATTTAACCCATTAATAAGGACTATCATTTCTCATGAGTCCATCCCAATTCCTTGTTGGGTCAATTTTGGGGTCATAGACTCTCTTTCTCAAAAGGAGTTAGACCCACTAAGCTTGAATCAGTGTTTGCAACCACAAATTCAAAATTAAAACATAAAATCAACCCAATTAGCAAACACCCATAATCATTCTAACCCTAGATGGCAACACCTATCAATTACCCACACTAGGGTTGAGCCACAACCTTAACTAATGGGTTTAGCTAATCATGCTAGCTACAGAAATTGAAGAAATGGATGAATAACTAAGCATATTATTTAATTACTAAGAACAAGTAACAATAACTATTGTTAATGAAGAGCAAAAATGCCAAAAATGACTACAAAACCGAGTCTCACGAGCGCAGCTAAGTCTGGAATGTCTAACTTAACCTAAGAATGGTAAAATATTCTATTTATACTAGGCTGAAAAAACTGGACAAAAATACCCCTCCGGGGTCAGTGCGGGCCGCACAAAATGGACTGCGGCCGCACTGGCTATTAGACTTCACATTTATGCTTCTCTAAACTTGAGGACCACGAACAACGTGAAAGTGTATCGCGGTTGTGGTGGAAGTTGGTGCGGTCCTCACAAGTACGATCGCGGACCGTATTGCTTGGAACTAGCATTGTGTCAACTCTCTGAATCTCTGCTCCGTGGACCGCACAAAAAAGTAGCACTGCCGCGATCCTGACCACGAACCACAAGAATCGTACTGCGCCCGCATTGCCTCCAGCTTGAATATGTCAACTCTCTGAACCTTCTAGTGCGGCCGCATTCACGTTTGCGCGGTCCGCACTAGGTTCTCTTTTCCTCAATTCACTTAGTCTTTGACACTTGAGCAGGTTTCACTCCTTTTTGAGCCGATCTTTGACATTTGTCATTTTGTCGATCAAACCTGCAATCAAGCACAACTGGTGAGCATTTTGGGACTATTTTGTAGCAAATTATAACCAAAAGCATAGGCAAGTAGGGGCATAAAACATGTTAAAATCCCGACTTATCAACTCCCCCAAACCTAAACCTTTGCTTGTCCTTAAGCAAACAAAATAAGACTCACCCCTTAAAGGACAATCCAATTAATTCCAGCTATCCTAAAGTAACCTCAACAAGCATCAATTGGGACTAATAATTTCCCTCAATACAAATGGATCTTCAAACCTTGAAAACTATGGATCAAGTGTGACACATGAGCATCAAGAATTGACTCATTACATCAAAGAACTCTCTTGATTACTTTGGTTGTTATGGAACCCAAACTCATACATCCTCAACTCTCCCTAAGCAAATCTCACCTTTTAGAGTATAAGCACACAAATCGAGGTTAATGAGAGTTCACTTGTCTCTCTCAAGGAAAGGTCACAAGTCCGGCTCTAGGTACTATATGCTTGACCCTCGTGTAAGTATCCACTAATGCGAGTGTCATCCAACTCAAGATAATATAGGGCTTTTGTGGAGTTAATGTGAAGGCTTTTGGGTAAGGGTAGGATATATTTTTGTTCAAGTGGGTTCAATCTTCCCTTAAGCACTTCTTTTGATTCATTGGCACAACTCACTTGACTCTTTGAGTCATTTCACCTCTTCCAAGGGGTTAGAGAGACACTTTGTCACTCTTTCTTAAGCAATTCAAAATATTTCTCCTTTTTATACTTTTTCCACACCTTTTTCACTTTTGTTTTTCTTTGAATCCCTTTTTATTCTTTTTCACATTGGGCTTTCTTTTTGTCTTTTCCTTTTCTTTCTTTTTCATTGCCTTCCTTTTCTTTTGCTTTGGTACCTTTTACCCCTTTTTGTTTTCTTTCTTGTCTCTCCCCCCAAAATTAGACTTTGCTATTACTCAAGGGAAGATGTGGGTGCCAAGAGTGGGTAGAATTTAAAATGGCTATAGGCTTGTAGCATTGGTTCATGAAAGAAGAAGGTTTAAGGCTCAAAAGGGATAGCTAGGGATTATCTTATTGGTAGGCTATGGAATTTTTTAACTTATCATTTGGATCAAGGAGAACCTATAATCACTTCCCAAGTCGAATTTCACTCAAAATTTCGTCTCAACAAACATCCGGGGCAAGTTCTAGACCATTGGCTCGGGACTCGGACTCATAATTCAATTTCTCACCACACACACTCAAGGATTGCTAAAGACATAGAGTCGGGGCCCACAACAACCTTAGATACGATTGATCACACAATAGTCCTGAAAGACCACATGATGTTTGTTTTGTCAACCCAAGAGTCTCAAGGTCCCTACTTTCACCATCCTAAACACAACCACTTGTCTTTGACCATGGGATCAAAGGTAAATATGGTAGGCCCAAGTGAAGCTATGCTTGAAGTACCCTTAACTAAAACCTACTAAAAACAAAAGAAAAATAAAAACACACTCAAACCCTTAAGAAGGTTGTCACGCCATCCATCATCGGGAATAGCCACCTGGTTCACACAATATTCCACCTTTGGAAAGAATCGTGGCATTAAGAAAACCAAAGGCTTATTGAAAACACCAAAAGAAAAACAAAGGGTTGCGAGCCTAACTACGAAGCTAAAAATGAAAAATTCTTACAAAAATAGAAAATAGAATGAATATTTATAATAGGGGATTAGAATATACAACGGGGGATGAATATGTACAAAAATGTAACTTTATATACAGACCAAAGAGAGAATAAAAAGTAGATAAAGGTAGCTAAATGTAAAGTTATATACAGACCAAAATAGAAAATCACAGAAACATAAACTATGTCAAATATATACAGTCATCCAGATAAAACAAAAAAGTAGGGCGCACCCCCACGAATAAAAGTTGGCATTGTCCCCAACGA
This sequence comes from Nicotiana glauca, assembly GCA_026770625.1. NCBI lineage: Eukaryota > Viridiplantae > Streptophyta > Magnoliopsida > Solanales > Solanaceae > Nicotiana > Nicotiana glauca. Next base: position 158,077 of record MU787794.1, on the reverse strand, counting down.
CAACTATCAAAATAAGCATTTAAAAGTCATAAGAAAGGATATAGGGGCTCCCTAAGCCTGGTCCGTCTGTATGGGATCATCAGTGGTTCCCAAGTCCTCTATATGTTCGGGAACCTCAAACTGGTTCCCGGTCTCCTACTGGTCAGCTGCTGGTACTGGGGGTTGTTCCTGGACCGGCTGGATCTCAGGTGCATCATGTGGCAAATTGGAGGAGGCCTGCTGTGGGGCTGCCACATCAATATCCGCATCAGCTGTACTGGGGAGCTTTCTCTTCTTCCTTGGATACCTGGGTGCCTACTCCTACTGTGGCTTTGCTACTGGTGCTGCTGCGGGGTCTAGGTCCCCGAATAGCAAGTCTAGAGGCATCTGGTCTGCCAATAACTTATCCATATCTATCCTGAGATTTTTCACAGACTCCTTGGAAGCCCGTGATCTCCTCATCTTCTTGTGCTCCTTGGCAGGCTCCTTCAGAGCCTTGCCATATGACTCCACCACTGTAGACAAAGAAGTCTGTGTCTCGATAATCTTTTCCTAGTTCTCCAGGAGCTTCTTCAAAGTGTCCTTAATGGATTGAGGAATCTGAGCTGGTTGAGGTGCTGACTGGGTCTCAATGGTGGAAGACAATGTGGACAACTTGGATGTCGCAGCTGACATCTAGTTGTTCAAACTGGCCAATGTCTGGCTCAACTGATGGGCAGTGATGGGATACTTTCGGGAAGATGGGATTCCAAGGTAAACTGAAGTACCCGGACCAGCAGTAGAGGAAGGTCCTGGAGGCAAGTCCTCAACTGTAGTGGCATCAGGCATGGCAGAAGACTGAATATAAGGCTTTTCCGCAATTGGATCCTCAGACTGTCCTGTTAGGGCAGAGGCAGGTGGCTTGTAATTTTTGACTTTAGGGTTGTCTAGGACCTTCATACTAAACTAGGTGAATGGAGCCACTGGCTTGACCTTGATATCAAATGGTTTCTTTTCCACTTCCAAGTCCTTGAAGTACATGGTGAGGGTATTGGGAAAAAGGTAGTTCTGATCATGCTATTGCCCTACAGCAGTAATCACACGGGATATCACATTGCTCACATTGATAGGGTATCCAGCTATAATAGAAGCAACAAGAACAGCCCGGGTAAGTGGAATAGTTTGATTGTGGGTAGAGGGGTCAAGCCGACTGCACACAAAAGACAACCAACCCCAAGCCTCAAAGTTGAAAGTCTTCCGAAATATTTTGGTTCCTACTTGCACCCACTCTGGAACAGTAACAGGGATTGCCAGGTATGAGACTAACCACAACGAACTTCATCACCCATTGCCAACTTTTCATTATAAAGGGTCTCATCCTCGTCATTTAACCCTATGTAGTCATTGAGTGCCTGCCCAGTAAAGATCACCTTTTTGTTCTGCACTTTGGTTATCTTGGTGCCCTTCAATATGTGGGCCACATTTCTATAGAACTCCTTGACCATGTGCTCATTTTCCTTTACACAATTACCCCGAGAGTGATCCCAACCCACTCGAGTGTGAAATTGTCTATGCACATTGGGAGGTAGAGGTAGAAGGTCTCGCTCAACAAAACTCTTTTCCAGAATCAACTTTCGTTCAGGCCAACATACCCTAAACTTGTGGAATGCTAACTAACTAACGAACCTATCCTCCCAAGATACGGGATCTCTAGTCCGATCAACACCTCCAACCTGAGATATACCACTCTGGGGAACCTTCTTATCACCGTCCTCATGACCTCCATCACCTCTGGCTGCACTCTCCCTAGATAATAAAGTTGTGGGGGAGGTGGAGTAGTTCCCACTACCGGCTTCAGACTCGTCAGATGAATCTGAAACTACATTTACCGGTCTTTTGGTGGTGGGTAATGCTGGAGGAGTATCAATTAGCTTGAAGGGGTTGGTTATGTGAGTTGGGGATGAATATGATGAGATGTCCTTGGAAGGCACATACTCACTCCCCGAGGAATGAGAGGCAGCTTTATCTGCAACTCTTATCAGCTTCCGAGTCTTTTTACGTTGTTTTGCTACTCTCTTGCCTTTAACCCCTCGGGAGAAACCACCTCTCCTGGGTTATTGTGATCCCTTGCCGCCTCTTTGTTTAACCATTATCTACAGACACACACATCTAACATTGTTAGTTTAAGCACATGTACTGAAACAGATGTATAAAATAGATTGCAGACAACAGATGCAGTATTGCAGAACATAGTTGCAAAACACAGCATCGCGGTTCGCACAAATAGGAATGCGGCCGTGGTAGAGGCATCGCGGACCGCGCAAAGACGACCGCGGTCCGCACTGGGCAAAGTCCCATAATATCAGCTCTCTGAATCTCCCACTGCGGTCTGCACAAAATGGGGCCGCGATCGCGGTAGGCCAGTGCGGACCGCACAAAGTGCAATGCGGCCGCGCTGGAAGAAGTCAATCATGCAGTCATATGAATACCGCAGTCTGCACAGAAAGGCAACACGGACTGCGTCAGGGCACCGTAGAATGCGCTAAGGCGACCGCGGGCACTAAGTTAGGGTTGCATTTTTTCCATTTTTGTTCAAATTTTTACAGCTACTTTGTCCCTATTCATTTTCCAAATCATTAGACACATTCAACACATATTTAAACTATCCTAAACTAACAATTAAATGAAAAAGAAGAAGCTAGGAGATGACAGAAGAAGTTAAAACTACTAGCAAGCAATTAAAATGAAAATATGAATTTAATTAATCACAAATGCATGAAATGTTATCAGGTTTGTGGAGATTGAATGCAATTAGTCCAAGAAAGCAAGAGTTACGGTCTCAGAAAGGGATGAACAGTAGTTCTAGGGCTCAGAGTTTTCAAAGTTCGAAAAGGATACACTGAGACCCTGGGGATATATTTATAGAAAATGGTGCGACCCCCATACTCACCTACCAGCGCGGCCACGCAAAACGGCCCGCGGATCACGGATCGCGGACCGCGCTGGATTTCACCAAATAATGTTTTGGTAGGCAACCTAAACGGATCGCGTAAAAGCAGACTGTGGCCGCGAAGGTCCATCGCGGACCACACTAACTGGACCGTGGCTGTGGTGTAAAACTTCAAAGACCATCATTTTTTAGCCTATGCCAGTGCGGACCGCACAATGTGCACCGAGGACGCACTGGCAAACTTTAGAGACTGTGCAATTTTTTTTCCAGCTTGTTTTGCACTGCATCAACACAATCCCTGCAACAGCTCAAAACCAATTTAGATAAAAAAATCCTAAACTAAAAAGAAAATCAAAGGGAACGAAAAAAACATGGGTTGCCTCCCAAGAAGTGCCTGATTTAACGTCGCGACACGGCGCGAGTTACCAACATATCATTTGAAATTAACCATAGCAACCACTTGGCTCTCATCAATCTTCCAAGATAATGATTCGCACGATAGACATTAACTCTGAATATTTCACAATTCTTGTTCCTTAGACAAGAGGGGTTGCTCTGATGGTAAGCAACCCCCACTTCCAACCGAGAGGTTGTGAGTTCGAGTCTCCCCAAGAGCAAGGTTGGAATTTCTTGGAGAGAAGGATGTTGGGGGTCTATTTGGAAACAGCCTCTCTACCCCAGGGTAGGGGTAAGGTCTGCGTACACACTACCCTCCCCAGACCCCACTAAGTGGGATTATACTGGGTTGTTGCTGTTATTTTTGTTGTTGTTCCTTAGACAAGAGCACCAAATGGGGTTCCACATACAACTTCAAATGGCCCACTCCACTTTGATTTCAGCTTTCCAGAAAACAACCTTAGACGGGAGTTGAACAAGAGGATCAAATCACCAACTTTAAATTCCTTTCCCCGAGCATATTTGTCATGAATATACTTCATCTTGTCCTTATACAAGGATGAGCTGGAGTAGGCATGAAATCTAAACTCATCAAGCTCATTAAGTTGCTCAACATGGAGATTCGCCGCAACATCCCTTTCCAAGTTCAACTTTCTCAAGGCCCACATAGCTTTATGCTCCAATTCTATCGGAAGATGGCAAGCTTTCCCAAACACCAACCAGTACGGGGACACACCAAATGGGGTCTTGTAAGTCATCTGGTATGCCCATAAAGCGTCATCTAACTTTTTCGACCAATCGGTCCTATTAGCATTGACTGTCTTGGACAAGATACTCTTTATTTCTCGGTTGGAGACTTTCACTTGACCAATAGCTTGAGGATGATAGGGGGTGGTCACTTTATGATTTACTCCATACTTGGCAAGCAATGAATCAAAAGTCTTAATGCAAAAGTGAGACCCCCCCATCATTAATGATAGCACGAGGAGTGCCAAACCTTGTGAAGATACTCTTTTTCAAAAATGTCACAACACTCCAGGCTTCATTGTTGGGTAAAGCCACGGCTTCAACCCACTTTGAGACATAGTCCACCGCCACGAGAATATAAGTGTTCCCACAAAAGCTCACGAAAGGACCCATGAAATCGATTCCCCAAACATAAAAAATATCCACCTCGAGAATCATATTGAGGGGCATCTCATCTCTTTTTGAAATTCCGCCGGCTCTTCGGCATGCATCATATCTCTTTACCAAATCACTAGCATCCTTAAACAAAGTCGGCCAATAGAAACCGCAAATCAAGACCTTTGAAGTCGTCCTCACCCCTCCATGATGGCCACCATAAGGGGTGGAGTGAAAAGCCTCCAAAATGCTCAATTGTTCACCTTCTGGGACACATCTTCTAATCACACCATCTGTGCAAATTTTAAACAAGTACGGATCATCCCAATAAAAATCCAAACTATCCCGCTTGAGTTTCTTCCTTTGGTTGGAAGAGAACCCAAGCGGGACAATTTCGATCACAATGAAGTTGGCGATGTCCGCGAACCATAGCATGTCACACATTGACATGGAAAGAAGTTGATCGTCGGGGAATGTATCGTTTATTTCAAGGCCGTCACATGGACTCCCTTATTCCTCCAACCGGGACAAATGGTCCGCAACTTGATTCTCACTTCACTTCTGGTCCACTATTTCTAAGTCAAATTCTTGAAGAAGTAACACCCATCTCATCAATCTTGCATTGGAATCCTTCTTGGTCATCAAATACCTAAGGGAGGCATGGTCCGTGTGCACAATCACCTTGGCACTCATAAGACAAGGCCTAAATTTCTCCATGGCAAATACAATTGCCAACAATTCCTTCTCCGTCACCGTGTAATTCTGTTGAGCTTCATTCATAGTCTTGCTTGCGTAATAAACGGGATGGAACATTTTGTTAACCCGTTGACCTAACACCGCCCCCACTACAACATCACTTGCATCACACATTAGTTCAAAGGGCAAACTCCAATTAGGTGCGGTGATGATAGGAGTTGTGGTCAACTTGCGCTTTAAAAGTTCAAAGGCCTCCATACATTTTTTATCAAAAACAAACTTGGCATCTTTCTCTATCAATTTGCAAAGTGGATTCACAACCTTCAAAAAATTTTTGATAAACTGCCGGTAGAACCCGACATGCCCAAGAAAACTCCTCACCCCTTTGACAGAAGTGGGGGAGGGAGCCTTGAAATCACCTCGATCTTAGCCTTGTCTACCTCAATCCCATGCTTAGAAATCTTGTGACCAAACACTATACCTTTTTCAACCATAAAATGGCATTTTTCCCAATTGAGAACGAGGTTAGTTTCTTCACATCGAGCCAAGACTCTATCCAAATTTACCAAACATTCTTCAAAGGAGTCCCCAACCACACTAAAGTCATCCATAAAGACCTCTAAAATGTCTTCCACCATGTCTGTGAAAATAGCCATCATGCAATGTTGGAAGGTCGCCGGAGCATTGCACAACCCGAATGTCATCCGGGAGAAAGCAAATGTACCATAGGGGAATGTAAAAGTGGTCTTCTCTTGGTCCTCCGGGGCAATTAAGATTTGACTGTAGCCCAAGTAACCATCCAAAAAGTAATAGAAAGCGCGCTCCGCAAGGCGATCAAGCATTTGATCAAGGAATGGCAAGGGAAAATGATCCTTGCGGGTCACCTTGTTGAGTTTCCGGTACTCTATACAAACTCTCCACCCGGTAACGGTCCGAGTGGGAATAAGCTCATTGTTGTCATTTATCACCACCGTCATCCCTCCTTTCTTTGGCACATATTGGACCGGATAGGTCCATGAGCTATCAGAAATTGGATAAACCACACCGGTGTCAAGCCACTTGATAACCTCTTTCTTTACCACTTCTTGCATCGCCTCATTTAGTCTTGTTTGATGTTCAAGTGAAGTCCTTTCATCCTCCTCCAAAATGATTTTATGCATGCAAATGCAGGGCTTATCCCCCCGAATGTCCTCCAGAGTGCATCCTATTGCCCTTTTTCGCCTTTGAAGTACCTCCAAAGTGGCCTCAACCTGCAAGTTAGTAAGGCAAGAAGAAAGAATAACTGGAAGAGTTGAATTAGAGCCCAAGAATTCATACCTGAGGTGTAGAGGAAGTGGCTTCAACTCCAACACCGGTGGCTCCTCAATCGATGGCTTTGTTGGTGAAGTTTTGCGGTTTTCAGGATCTAAAGATAACTTCCTAGGATCATATGAATATGAAACCATGCCATGCAATGCATTCACGCACTCCACTCTACTAGCATCATCATCGACATCCATGTTAAAAAGCACGGCCTCAAGAGGATCTTCAACATTTATCATGGAACTTGTGTCATCCACTATCACAACCATGATAATGTCCACAAATGAACACACCTCTGTGTATTGGGTTGTCTCATTGATTTGCAAACATGGAATACCACCTTCTCATATACCACTCGGAATGTCAACTCACCCGCTTCAACATCAACCAAGGCCTTCCCCGTAGCTAGGAAAGGTCTCCCAAGAATAATCGGTACTTTAAAGTCCACCTCACAATCCAATATGACAAGTTGGCCGACAATATGAATTTATCAACGCGGATAAGAACATCATAAATTATGCCCAAGGGCCTCTTCATTGATCGATGTGCCATTTGAAGTCTTATTGAGGTTAGCCTAGGTTGCCCGATTCCCAAAGTCTTGAAGACCGAATAAGGCATCAAATTTATGCTAGACCCCAAATCACAAAGGGACTTGGCAAAATCCGCACTACCGATAGTGCAAGGGATAGTAAAAGCTCTACGGTCCTCAAGTTTTGGGGCCATAGAATGCACGATAGCACTCACTTGATGAGTCATTTTAATTGTTTCGCACTCCATTGACCTCTTCTTTATTACCAAATCTTTCATAAACTTTGCGTACCCCGGCACTTGCTTAAGTGCCTCAACCAAAGGAACATTGATTGTGAGGCTCTTCATCATGTCAATGAACTTTTTGAATTGATTGTCACTATTTTTCTTTGCTAAACGTTGAGGATAAGGTAGAGGTGGTCTAGGCAAAGGTGCCTTGGCTTTGGGCACCATCGGCTTGGGCATATCAATCACGTTTTCTCTAGACGGGTTCACAACATCTTATGTTTCCACCTTGGCCTCATCAATATCTATCCTCACCTCATTGTTCACATTTGTTTCAACAACATATTCAACAATCAAAGGACCCACATCTTCTTGGAACCCAACATCATCATTCACAACTTGATTTTTATTCGAGGCATGCACATCACCGCCTCTCCCACTTCTTGTTGTAACCGCCATCACATGATTGTTACCTCCCTTCGGGTTCACTACAGTATCACTTGGTAGAGCATCCTTCGGTCGAGTATTCAACAATTGAGAGATTTGGCCTAGTTGCACCTCCAAATTCCGAATAGAGGTATTGTGGGAAGCGAATTGAGTTTCGGAGTCTTGGTTCTTCTTCATCATTTGTTCGAACATCATTTCTATTCTTCCCATATCACTACCCGAAGAACTAGACCCTTGAAACTGAAAGGGAGGTGGATTGTTCAGTTGTTGGTACATGGAGGGCCTTTGAAAGCCTTGCCCCCGGTTGCCTTGGTTTCCGCTATTATTCCACCCTCCTTGATTGTTGCTTCAATTATTATTTTTCCCATTCCAATTGCCTTGATTGTTACCTTGGTTACCCCAATTGTTGTTTTGATTGTTGTTGTTCCAATTGCCACCACCTTGTTGTTGGTTGTTATTATTCCAATTACCACCGCCTTGTTGATTGATCCAATTGCCTTGAGGACGCCATTGTTGATTCCCTTGATTTCCTCTATTCCCTTGGTAGTTAATGACATATTGACATTCCTCGCTTTGATCATCATAGCACTCATTCAGATAACCACCACCATCATTGTTGTTGTCAAATTGCTCACAATTACCTTGAGGTTGCTGTTGTTGCCCTCTTTGCCTCCTTCTCAACATAGAAACACCTTCCATTGCATTGACTTGGCGTGAGTTCTGGACTTGTTGAAATTGCACCTTCGCCAATTAATTTATAGTTGTTGTAAGATCGGCAATAGCTTGGCCATGATCGTGCAATTCCTTGTGCAAATGGATGACCGTGGGGTCACCTTGGGGCACATTTGCTCATTTTTGCCATGCCAAAGAGGTGTCGGCCATTTCATTAAGTACATCACATACCTCTTGGTAACAAAGTTTCATGAAGTTCCTTCCGGCTAATTGGTTTACAATGCACTGATTCGTGGCGTTGATGCCCCGATAAAATGTTTGTTGTATCATCGCCTCGGTCATGTCGTTATTAGGGCACTCCTTCACCATTGTTCTATATATTTCCCATATCTCGTGCAAAGGTTCCGTTGGCTCTTGCTTGAATGCGAGGATTTCATCCCGAAGAGCTGCCATATGACTTGGAGAAAAGAACTTGGCAATACATTCCAATTTATCCCATGTGGTGATGGAATGATTGGGGAGCCTTTCTAACCAATCCAACGCTTTACCCCAAAGAGAGAACGGGAAAAGCCTCAATCTCAAAGCATCCTCGGACACGTTTGTTTGCTTGCTACCCCAGCATGTATCAACGAACCCCTTCAAGTGCTTGTAGGCATTTTGATCGGAGGTGACCATAAAATACCCTCTATGCTCGAGCAAGGTCAACATGACATTTGTAATTTGAAATTTCCTTGCCCGGATTCGGGGAGGAACGATGGCACTCGAATATCCTTGATTTGGGAGGACTCTTGGAGCCACTCTTGGCGGTGGTGGAGGAGGGTCTGGAATATTGTTGTTGTCATTTGCATTAGCCTGACGGCCTCTACGTGGAGCTTGAGGTAAGGGAAGCATATCATGATCAAGATCGACTTCCTCCTCCCCCGCATTCACATTGCCAAGAGGGTCATTGGCATTGAGAGCCATTTGTACATGAGTAATCGACACAAACAAAATTAGTAAACAAGAAGGAAAGAGAAGCGAAACACAAAAATAGCTAAACAGATAGTCAACACCGTAAGCTCCCCGGCAATGGCACCAAAAAGTGATAACTGCCAACTCGACGCTACACCAAGGTAGGAAGAGCGGGTCACAATAGCTTTTACCCGGGGTCAGGATTCATTTCCTCAGGGAGCTAGTACTGGAGTTAAATTTTGTGTCTAGTCTAGAGATGTGTTTGTACTCCTAATGTCACTTCAAACATTTTTGGTTTTTGATTTTTATATAACTATTATAAAACTAATGACTAAAACTAAATTATGTTACGAGAATATTGCTAAGTTGTATCTAATATGAAGAAAGGCACTAGGGTCGTGACACTAGTTAGGTGGCTAATTGATGAGTAGATGCTACTAAGGATAGATTGACATATTTGGGGCTTATGCTATAACCGTTGCACAATTGTACCCACCTCTCGATAGAGAGAGTGATTTTGCCCAATTAACTCTCTCGACACCAATTGGGTATGCCAATTTGATCAAGCAACTATTACTCTCTCGAGATTTAACTCGTTAATTGGGACTATCATTTCTCATGAGTCCATCCCAATTCCTTGTTGGGTCAATTTTAGGGTCATAGACTCTCTTTCTGAAGAGGAGTTAGACCCATTAATCTTGAATTAGTGTTTGAAACCACAAATTCGAAATTAAAACATAAAATCAACCCAATCAGCAAACACCCATAATCATTCGAACCCTAGAAGGAAATACCCATCAATTACCCACACTAGGGTTGAGCCACAACCTTTGCTAATGGGTTTAGCTACTCATGCTAGCTACAAAAATTGAAGAAATAGATGAAAAACTAAGCATATTAATTAATTACTAAGAAGAAGTCACAATAATCTATCGTTAATGAAGAGCAAAAGTCCCAAAAAATGGCTACAAAATCGAGTCTCACGAGTGCAGCTAAGTCTGGAATGTCTAACTTAACCTAAAAATGGTAAAATGTTCTAGTTATACTAGGCTGGAAAAATCGGACAAAACTACCCCTACGAGGTCAGTGCGAGCCACACAAAATGGACTACGGCCGTACTGGCTCTTGGACTTCACATTTATGCTTCTCTAAACTTGATGACCGCGGACCGCGTAAAAGTGTATAGCGGTCGCGGTGGAATTTGGCACGGTTCGTACAAGTACGACCGCGGACCGAATTGCTTGGAACTAGCATTTTGTCAACTCTCTGAATCTCTACTCCGCAGACCGCATAAAAGAGCAGCGCGGCCGCGGAGCCTGACCGCGAACCGAGAGAATCGTACCGCGCCCGTGCTGCCTCCAGCTTGAATATTTCAACTCTCTGAACCTTTTAGTGTGGCCGCATTCACATTTGCGCGGTCTGCACTAGGTTCTCTTTTCCTTAATTCACTTAGTCTTTGACACTTGAGCAGGTTTCATACCTTTCTTAGCCGATCTTTGACATTTGTCATTTTGTCGATCAAACCTGCAATCAAGCACAATTGGTGAGCATTTTGGGACTATTTTTTAGCAATTTATAACCAAAGCATAGGCAAGTAGGGGCATAAAACATGTTAAAATCCCGACTTATCAATGGTCCCTGCACCAGGTGTTTCACCGCCTACTCAGCCAACTAGAGGTAGGAGTCAGACAATTAGAGGTGGAGGTCAGGCCATTAGAGGTGGAGGTCAGGCCACTATAGGTGGAGGCTAGCCAGCTAGGGACCGTCTTAGAGATGTAGTTTAGAGTAGTGGGGCCCATCCCCGAATGCTATGCTTTTCCAGTTAGGCCTGAAGCTAAGTCATCTGACGTTGTTATCACATGTATTGTTTCGGTTGCCAGTAGAAATGCTTCAGTTCTATTTGATTCGGGTTCTACTTATTCCTACATGTCATCCTATTTTACTTCATATTTGGTTCTGAATCGTGATTCTTTGAGTACTCCAGTTTATGCGTCCACACCTGTGGGAGATGCTATTGTTGTATATCGTGTTTATAGTTCATGTGTGGTTACCATTGAGAGTCTTGATACTAGCGTAGATCTTCTACTTTTTGATATGGTAGACTTAGATGTTATCTTGGGTATGGATTGGTTGTCACATTATCACGCTATATTGGATTTTCACGCTAAGATGGTGACCTTAGCCTTACCGAGGTTGCCTTGATTAGAGTGGAGAGGCACTATTGGCTATTCTACTAGTAAGTTATCACTTACATAAAGGCTCGGCGTATGGTAGAAAAGAGGTGTCTAACTTATTTGGCTTATGTCTGCAATTTTAGTGTAGATGTTCTTTCTATGGATTCAGTACCAGTTGTTCATGAGTTTTCTAAGTTGTTTTTTGTAGACCTTGCGGGGATGCCACCCGACCGGGATATTAACTTCTGTATTGATTTGGCTCCGGGCACTAAGCCTATTTCTATTCAACCGTACTGCATGGCCCTGCTAAATTTGAAAGAATTGAAGGAGTAGTTGCAAGATTTGCTTGATAATGGCTTCATTAAACCTAGTGTCTCACCCTGGGGAGCGCCCGTGTTGTTTGTAGAGAAGAAAGATGGATCGATAAGGATGTGCATAGACTATCAACAATTGAACAAAGTCACCATCAAGAACAAGTATCCATTGCCAATGATTGATGACTTATTTGATCACGTTTAGGGTTCCTAGGTGTTTTCGAAAATCGATTTGAGGTCTGGCTACCATAAGTTGAGGATTATGGCATCCGATGTCCCTAAGATAGCTTTTCAGACTCGATATGGGCATTATGAGTTTCTAGTGATATAATTTGGGCTGACAAATACCCTAGTAACATTTATGGATTTGATGAACCTGGTGTTCAAGCCCTATTTGGATTCCTTTTCAATTGTGTTTATTGATGATATATTGATCTATCCCGCAGTCAAGAGGAGCATGAGAAACATCTTCGAATAGTACTTCAGACTCTTAGAGATAGCTAGTTATATGCTAAGTTTTCAAAATGCGAGTTTTGGTTGCACTCAGTCACCTTCTTGGGGCACGTTGTATCAGTATAAGGCATTCAAGTGGATCCTAAGATGATTGAGGCAGTTCAGAACTGGCCTAGACCAACTTCAACTACAGAGATTCAGAGTTTCATGAGTTTGGGGGGTTATTACCGCCTGTTTGTAGAGGGATTTTCATCTATACCAGCCCCATTGACCAGGTTGACCCAGAAGGGTGCTCCGTTCTGATGGTCGTATGAGTGTGAGGCAAACTTCCAAAAGCTCAAAACTGCTTTAACTATGGCGCTAGTGCTGGTATTATCCACGGGTTTAGGATCTTAAACGGTATATTGTGAATCATCTCGTATTAGACTTGGTGCAGTATTGATGCAGGATGCCAGGGTGATCGCATACGTGTCGTGACAGCTGAAAGTTCATGAGAAGAATTACCCTATTCATGACTTAAAGCTAGCAGCCATTGTTCATGCGCTGAAGATTTGGAGGCACTATATTTACGGTGTGCTGTGTGAGGTATTCACGGATCATCAGAGCTTTCAGTATTTGTTCAAACAAAATAAGCTCCATTTGAGGCAGAAGAGCTTGTTGGAGCTATTGAAAGACTATGATATCACCATCTTGTATCACCCCGGGAAGGCCAATTGGTGGCCGATGCTATGAGTAGAAAGTCAATGAGTATGGGCAACCTTGCATTCATTCCAGCCGATGAGAGACCACTTGCATTAGATGTTCATGCCTTGGCCAATCAGTTCATGAGGTTAGATTACTGGTACAGTCGCTCAGTCTTTATTGTTTGAGCACATCAGGGAGCGATAATACGATGACCCTCATTTTCTCATCCTTAGGAACACAAGCGGCACGATGATGCTAAGTAGGTTACGGTTGGAGATAATGGAGTTCAAAGGATGCAGGGTCGTATTGTGTGACTAATGTGGATGGACTTCGTGAGTTGATTCTTGAGGAGGCCCATAATTCCCGGTACTCTATTCATTCGGGTGCCACCAAGATGCATCAGAACTGTGGCAACATTATTAGTGAAGGAGGATGAAGAAAGACATAGTTGCATATGTAGCTCGGTGTCTAAATTGTCAGCAGGTAAAGTATGAGCATCAGAGACCTAGTGGTTTGCTTCAGAAGTTAAAGATTCCTAAGTGGAAGTGGGAGCGTATCACTATGGATTTCGTTGTTGGACTCCCACAAACTCAGAGGAAGTTCGATGCAGTTTGGGTCATTATGGACAGACTGACCAAGTCACCGTATTTCATTCTTGTGGCAGCGACCTATTCTTCAGAGTGGTTGGCATAGATTAACATCCACGAGAACGTCCGTCTTCATGGTATGCCCATGTCTATCATTTCTGATCGAGGTACACAGTTCACCTTGTATTTCTGGAGGGCAGTATAGCATGAGCTGGGCACGTAGGTTGAGTTGAGCAATGAATTTCATCCTCAGACGGACGGACAGTTCGAGCGCACTATTCATATTTTAGAGGATATGATTCGCGCTTGTGTTATAGACTTTGGAGGTTCTTGGGATCAGTTATTGCCGCTTGCGGAGTTTGCGTACAATAATAGTTATCATTCAGGAATCCATATGGCTCCCTATGAGGCATTATACGGGATGTGGTAACGGTCGCCGGTTGGATGGTTCGAGTCGGGGGAGGCTTGGTTGTTGGGTAAAAAATTGGTACAGGATGCCTTGGATAAGGTCAAGATTATTTTGGATTGACTTCGCACAGTTCTGTCCAGGCAGAAGAGTTATGATGATCTTAGAGTTCATGATGTTGCATTCATGGTCGAAGAGAGGGTGTTGCTCCGGGTATCACCCATGAATGGTGTGATGAGGTTCAAAAAGAAGGGAAAGTTGAGCCCTAGGTATATTAGACCTTTTGAGATTCTTCAAATAGTGGGTGAGGTGGCTTGGAAGCTCGCATTTCCACCTAGTTTATCAGTATTTCATTCGATTTTGCATGTGTCCATGCCCCTGAAGCATCACGGCAATCCGTCCCACTTGTTAGATTTTACCTCTGTCGAGTTGGACAAGGATTTGACTTATGAGGAGGAACCGGAGGCTATTCTAGCCGGCAATTTCATCAGTTGAGATCGAAGAGTTATCCTTCAGTCCATCAAGGAAGCTACTTGGGAGTCCGATTCGAACATGCGGAGTAGATATCCACACCTTTTTACTAGCCCAGGTACTTTTCTATGTCCATTCGAGGATGAACAGTTATTTTAGAGGTAGAGAATGTGATGACCAGATACGTCATCTTTTGTGTTAGAACACAATTTTACGCTTCAAAGCCTTAAATACCTCATCTTAACCTTCCTAAATTTGGATACGCAATCCGGGTACTTTTTCGGAAAACTTTTATGTTAAAAACCGAGAAAACATAAAATTTTTTCCCAAAAATCTATTTGAGTTGACTTCGATCAATGTTTTAAGAAACCTGACTCGGATTCATATTTTAACGGTCCTAGTGGGTCTGTATTGTGATTTGGAACTAGAGCATATGCCCGAAATCAAATTCGGAAGTCTCTAGCCCGAGTTATCGGACTTTGTTGAAATTTGAAAGTTAAAAGCTTAATAAATTTTAAATGTTTGACCTTTTGGATATCGGGTTTGTATTTTTGTTCCAGAACCTGGTATAGGTCCAATACTATGTGTCTGACAAATTTGGTGATGAACGGAGTTGGTTTGATGTGATTCAGACGTCTGATTGTGAATCAGATGCTCATGAGTTTTCCTTAAAATTTCATTTGATTTGATGCTCAATTTGTAGTTCTAGGTGTTATTTTGGCGATTTGAACGCGTGAGCAAGTTCGTAAGATGTTTTTGAACTTGTGTGCATGTTTTGATTTGGAGCTCTGAGGGATTGGGTGAGTTTCGGATAGGCTACGGAGTGGTTTGGACTTATAAAACTAAGCTGGTGTTCTTCAGTTTCTGGTGTAGGTCTCAGACCTTGCATTTGCGAGGTCTGGCATCGCATTTGTGATATGGCAGCAAACCTGTCAGTTTCTCATATGCGACCATAATTCGAAGACACCTAGTTTCGCAATTGCGACTAGGTATTCGCTTTTGCGATGGAGACTTGGGGGATTTACTTCGCATTTGCGATCAGGCCAGTTCGTATTTGCGAAAAATTCATTGCATTTGCGATAAAAGCAGAGATGGGAAGGACTTCGCATTTGCGATGGTTTCTTTACATTTGGGGGGTTCGCAATTGCGAACCCCAGGTCGAAATGCGACATTTGCAACTGATCAAAATGGGAGTTGGACGGAATTTTTGTTCATTCTCTCAAATTTTCAAACTTAGAAACCGTACAGGTGATTTTTCAAATGACTCTTCTTCCCTAAATCATTGGTAAGTGATTCTAAACTAGTTTCTTTCAATCTTTCACTACATTTCCTAAGATTTCAACCAAAAATCTTGTGTTTTCATGAGGGAAATTGGAAGTTTGGGCAATATTAGGGATTTTTGTTAAATGGGAACTTAGACCTTAAATTGAGGTTGGATTCCAAAACAAATTACATAACCAGGCTCGGGGTGAATGGCTAATCGGGTTTTTGTCCGAATTTCAGGTTTGGATCAAGCGAGCCCGAGAGTTTACTTTTGTTAACTTTTTCAATAATGACCTAAATTAAATCATTTGCAATCGTGGGTAGTTCATAAGGCTTAACTTGAATTGTTTGGTTGATAATTTTCTAGATTCTATTTGTTCTAATGCTTGTTTGAAAGGTACATGCATGGTTGAGCTTTAAATTAATCCTTTGGAGTGAGGGTAAGTGTCGTGGTTAACCTTGACTTGAGGGATTAGGACTTGCTTCTCTATTTGCTACGTGTTTAGATGTTGGGTTCAATATATATGTGAGGTGACGAGTATTTATACGTTGTTGTCGTGTTAAAGAACGGGGGTGGGACTTGTTCTTGCAATTATTGCTAACTTTGATCATGTTATCCATGTTTAGAATAGTTATTTGTTAAATTGATCGTTCTTGTCGTGTTTATGAATTTTTGGTGATAATTGAGTGTTGATTTCAAAGTAGAGATTGGTATTGTGAAACCAATGTTGAAGTAAGGATTGTTCTTGTTATTATATCTCCCAGATGTTATTTGTTCATTGTTATATGGTAAGGGAGGGTGTTAATGCACGAAGGGTTATGTCGTGCCATTTGCGAGTATTAATGCACGAAGGGTGATGTCGTGCCATATTGTGAGTGTTAATGCACGAAGGGTGATATCGTGCCATGTTATGAGAGTTAATGCACGAAGGGTAATGTCATGCCGTTTCTATTGATTAATACTGTGAGTAAGAGTAAAAGCACAAAGGGTGATGCCGTGCAGTATCATTGTTTCATTGTGAGGTTGAGAGTAAAATCATGAAGGGTGATGCCGTGCAATTTTCTTCATTGTGCTAAATTGTTTTTACTGGTTAAAGGCATATTGATTGTTCTGGTAATTATTTCCGCTGCAATTCTTGTATTTTGTATCCCCCTTTAATATGTCCCCTCCCAATAGTCCATGTTTAGCTTTTATTTGTCATTATCTTGTACATATATTGTTATATGCACAGGCTTATCGTATAGGTGTCTTGTCATATCCTCGTCACTACTTCGTCGAGGTTTGGCTCGACACTTACGAGTACATGGGGTCGGTTGTTCCCATACTATACTCTGCACTTCTTGTGCAGATTTTAGTACCGGCCCTAGCAGTCCGTGAGTTGAAGAAGCTTGGATTTGCTCTTTCGGAGACTCGAGGTAGATCTGCTGGCGTCCGCAGATCTTAAAGTCCCCTTCTATTTTTCTTATTTCACTGTTTCTTTTCTTTCAAACAGTTGTATTTCTTTCAAACTCTATTTGTAATGAATTCTAGAAGCTCGTGAGTTGTGACTCCGAATCCGAATTGTAGTAGATACGATGGACATTTATGTTATTCCGCACTCAGTTTTAATTCATTTTGGCTTAATCGGCTTTATTTATTTAAATTGAATGAAAATTGACTTAACGATTCTCTAACATTGGTTTGTCTCGCAAGTGAAATATTAGGTGACATCACGATCCGAAGGTGGGAATTTCGGATCGTGACAGTAAATATAATAATACATAGCACATACTATTAATAAATAAATGTACTTAGAACAAGTAGGTTCCAAGTGATCGTCCTAAGTACAAATAAGTTCTAAGTAGTTGCGCCAAGCACAGGCGGGTTTCAAGTGATCATACAAAGCACGACAAGTTCTAAGTGGCCGTGTTAAGCACACACAAATTCAAAATAGCAGTGGTGAACACGTGTAGGTTCCAAGAGGACATACTATTCATAAGGTGAGTGCAAAACTTAATTAATGTTTTTTTAAACATAAAACACTTTTTTAATGTTTTAAAAAAAAGTAACATTAATGGGCAATTCGCAGTTTTATACTGCGAATTGCATTAACGGTTTTTTCTCCGTTAACGCATTTCGCAGTATAAAACTGCGAAATATTAAAAAAAAAAATTTAATGTAATTCGCAGTTTTATACTGCGAATTGTATGAAATGGGCCCAGGTCATTTTTGAACTAGCATTTCGCAGTATTATACTGCAAATTTATGTAATTCGCCGTAAAATACTGCGAAATAGTGTGATTTTAGACCCCACCAATAATAATTAACTGACAGAACAATAATTCAAATTCATAAAACGCAGTATAATACTACGAATTATTTTGAAAAATTGTACACCCCAAGGTCGGACTTGCCTTATTTATATGCGCTTCAATTTTATAAAAATTCATTCAACACTTAAACTTCAAACATACGTTTATTCTCTCTTCTCCTTATCAATCAATTTTTTACAATGTCTGAAGCGCAAAAAATAAGGGTTTCACTGTATTGGGGAGGGGGGGTGAGGTTGTGGTGGAGAATAACTCTGTGAGGTATAGCTCACCTCCACAGTGTCATGTCAAATTGTCGCTTAATATGGAGTACGATATATTGGTATCGTTGTTACGTAAAAAAATGAGTGAGCGGAGGCATTCGGTTAGCCTTAAAGTAACCGGTAGATTTCCTTATCTAGTGACTCCGCATGGGTTTTCTTATTATTTTGAGTTTAACATCGAGGATGATGAAACTCTTAGAGATTTTTTGCGGATTCCGGATGAATATAGGGAATTTATCGTAATAAAATTATTGGAAATGTACGTGAATGTGGAGGACCTTCCTAGTAATGAGGGCGTGCATAGCAGGGATTACACCCAATCATCGGGTGGTTATTCTGGAGCAGCGTTAGCTGGACAGATTGGATATGAAAGAGCTTGCGTTGATTTAAACTTGTCACCACAGGCGAATGAGCATCCAGAAAATAATGTTTCCACTTTATATAATCAACAAGACGACTTGTAAACTTCAATTTTACTACTTTTTAGCGATTTTTTTTTCATGTTTTAATTGGATTTGTATTGACACTCATATTTTTTATAGGGGGTACCGTCCGGATTTGAATTATGACCCCTCCCCTAGTTAGAATCTGCGTATGTCTGGAGTATTGGACAACTGTGGTCCATCTGGGAGTTATCACCAACATGAAAATATCCATCATGAAACGTCAAGACAATACAATTTGTAAGTAAAGTGATATAGCGATATCTAAAGTATTTTTCCTGAGTATTGGGTAACTTATGTTTTTGTTCATTTTGTGCAGTGAAAACGAGCTTCCTGAAGCTCCTGGCCTCACACAGTTGCCCATAGATGATGTTTTTACTCGTGATTTGGCAGATGCGCAGAGTCAAGAGGATGATAGTGATTATGACAATAATGCGGATGAGTCTGGGGATGAGACACCCTTCCATAATGAGGGTGATGATGAGGAGGAGGAAGTGAATGTTGAACCTGAGCTTACTAGGGAGCATGTTCCTCCACCTCCAGCTAGACCAAGAGTGTATGAGTTCCACGTGCCATTTAATGAGCGAAATATTCCCTACCTTGATAATTTGCCAAGCATGCCTAACGTTGATGCCCTCACAAGGGATGATGATGAATTACGGTCAGTGATGTGGGATGAATCTAGACCAGTTGTTCTTACAAAGGGCATGTATTTCCCCGATAAAGCTAGCCTAGTTAGGGCTGTAAAAATCTACAGTATAAAGGAGTGTCATGAGATGACGGTAAGTGAGTCAACTACGGATAAATACAAGGCTTTATGCCGTAGGTGCTTTATGGGTTGTCACTGGATGATGCGTGCCACAAAGAAGAAATCAGGTTTGTGGAAAGTGGGTAAATTTATTAGCGAGCATAGATGTGAAATGGATGCATTCAATGAGAATCACTTCAAATTGGATGTCGACTTGATTTCCCTTATCTTGGTTCCATTTTTGGAAGTGTCCATTAGGTTCAATATTAAAGAGTGTATTACAGCAATCCACCAGGAGTATGGTTGTACTATAACCAAAAGAAAGGCATATCGTGGTCGCAAACGTGCCTTTGAACTTATTTATGGCGGCTGGAATAAGTCTTTTTCAAATCTGCCCAGGTACATGGCTGCACTGCAACACTTTAACCCCGGGACTGTTGTTGAATAGAGGCGTGAGCGAAGTCCGGACAGACCGGAATATATATTCAACTATGTTTTTTGGTCATTTAAACCAGCAATTGATGGTTTTTTGCATTGTCATCCTGTAATTTCCATAGACGGTACTCATGCCTATGGAAAGTATGATATTAAGCTTTTCATTGCAGTTGCTATAGATGCCAACAGACAAATATTTCCACTAGCTTTTGCCATTTTTGCCAACGAAAGTGAAGAGACATGGACGCAGTTCTTGAACCACTTGAAGTAGCACGTTGTCAAACATCGTTCAGTATTTGTTTGATATCTGATCGACATAGTGGTATTTTAAGTTCTGTACGTCACTTGTTGAATGGCAGGAACCATATGCATACCACTGTTACTGTGTGAGGCACCTGAAGGCCAATTTCCAGAAGAAATTTCCTGACAAGGCGTTGCATGACTTAATGTGGATGGCTGCAACTGAGCACCAGCAGTGTAAATTTACGAGGCACATGGAAGCGATCCGGCAAATAGAACCACGAGCATATACTTGGTTGATGCAACATGACCCTCAAATGTAGACATTTCATGTTGATGGCGGCAGACAATGGGGAGCCCTCACTACAAACGTGTCGGAGTCATTCAACGGCTTGTTGAAGTCTGCCCGTGGACTGCCTGTCACTGCCATGGTCCGCATGACATTCAAACAGAGTGCTGAGAGGTTTTTTGAAAGGCATGCAGCTGCATCGTCATTGATGGACATAGGTGTTGAATTTATGCCAATACCAATGACAAGATTTGAAAGGTATAGGAGGCGAGCACAGTGGCATTCATTTCTTCAGTATGATCATGAAAGAAGCATTTTTGAAGTTAAGACCGCTATCAACGGACACCGTAGGAATAATCTACAGACGGTGAATGAAAATAGAAGGTTATGTTCATGTGGAAAATGGACCATATACCACATGACGTGCCCACATGTGTTGAAGTGCTTTCAACAAATTGGATATGGGGCAACAAACTACATTGATAGGCAGTACAGTGTTGCAGCATACATAGACACGCATAGTGGGAAGTTGCATCCATTAGGTGCTGAGCATTATTGGCCGCCGGAACCTTTTAAGTTGGTATGTAACAAGGACTATTTGCGCAAGCTGAAAGTGCAAAAGAGAACGAATATACGGAACCAAATGGATGTTGGTGAGTCCGTTTATGCGCGTAAATGTGGCATATGCTCTCAAACTGGACATGACCGTCGTAAATGTCCTTCAGGTGGTGGGTGTGGCGGTGGGAATCCAGATGCAAGTTCGTCCAATGTACCCAACAATCAAGCATACCCCTAGTCCTTTATTTTGGTATTATTTTTTGTAATACATGTCTGTGTTTCAATATATATGAAATAAATAAATTTTCACAATCGTGTTACATCTTATGAATTAAATTTTGTAGGGTGTTAGTAAACATGAGCAAGAATGTTGTATAAAATAAAATAATTCATTATGAAATAAATTATACATGTAAAGTGTGGTACAATAATATATTTTATCAGATAAAATTAATTTGTAATCCGTAGTATTATACTGCAGTTTTTTGAGTTGTCAGTCCGATTTGAAAAAGTTGACAAGCATGTGAAAATCGTGTTTTGTGTCAGGGTCATTTAATATGTTATTCGTAGTATAATACTACGTTTTGTAGATTTGACATGTCCTTCTGAAAAAGCTGAGAAGCACATGAAAACTCGGTTTTAAGTCATTGAAACTTACTATGTAATTCGCAGTATTATACTGCGTTTTTGTTTGAAATCTTGACTATAAATAATGGTTGCATGGTACTTATATATTCTTCGCTTAACAATAACCAAAGTTTCTCTATTAGAAATGTTTGCACAAAAGGTTTATGTCCCAAGGTGCTACTGCGGAGAAAAATGCAGTTTGTTCAAATGGTATCCAGAAGGTGGACGTCGCTACTGGGCATGTAAGAATAAGTTGGAGGAGTTACCCGGCAAGCCTACATGTGACTTTGAGGTTTGGATGGACGAACCATGTAAGCAAAAGCGGTACAAGGAAAGAATTTATGAGCTTCATTGTTTATGTCATAGCCAAGCGGAGAGAGAGCGTCGCACCAATGAAGAACTTGAGGCGTTGAAGGCCAAACTCAACGAGGCAGAAGAAGAGAAAAAAAATATGGAAGAGAAACTCGAGTGGTTGGAGCGATTTGTAGAACACGATCGTGATTAAATAGTAGCTTATTTTTAATAAGCGTAGTATTGTATTTTCATTTTGTAGCAGTTGTACTGTCCTGTATCTTTAGATTTCCCGTTTTTGTGTTTGTGTTTCATTTTCAAATAAAATTCATGTTCAAATTATGTTACTTGTTCAAATTCTGTTTCAATTAAAATTATGTCGAAATATGCAACTCTAAATCTTTCATGTGGAAATTTAAAATGTTATGTCGAGAGGGTTAAGAAACCTATTTCATGTCAGAGAAATTTAGTATGTAATTCGCAGTATAATACTACGTTTTACGGAGTTGTCATTTCGTTCTGAAAAAAGCTGAAAAGCATGTGAAAACCCTGTTTCGTGGAGTTGTCATGTCTATGTAATTCGTAGTATAATACTACGTTTTGTGGAGTTGTCATATTTATAATTCGCAGTATAATACTACGTTTTGTGGAGTTGTCTAATATGTAATTCGTAGTATTATACTACATTTTACGGAGTTGTCAGTCCGTGCTGAAAAAGCTGAAAAGCATGTTAAATACTGCAAATTTGTGTCATAGAAATTTAATATGTAATTCGTACTACAATACTGCGTTTTATTGAGTTGTCATTTCGTTCTGAAAAAACTGAAAAGCATGTGAAAACACTGTTTCTTGGAGTTGTCATGTCTATGTTATTCGTATTATAATACTACGTTTTGTGGATTTGTAATGACATGTGTCAGAGAAATTCATTTTGTAAATCGCAGTATAATACTACAATCTCTCTGATATATTTCCTATACATAACAAGCGCGTTCAAGTTATTTTCTACGCTTCAAAAGAACCTACAATCGAGATTTTTCAGAAAACCAAACTTCTCTTTAAGAAATGTCTGTACGACCCTTTCGTTGCCCAAAGTGCGAGTGTGGAAACAAAAACATGATGTACGATGAATGGGAAGAAGCTGGACGCTGCTACTGGGCGTGTATGAACAAGTTTTATAGACAACCCGACGTACCTATATGCAATTTTAAGGTATGGGTTGATGAACCATGTGACCAGGAGTACTACAAAGACCAGGTTTGTCATCTTCAAGATGTGTGTAATCGACAGTGGGACAGAGAGCGCCAATCAAAGCAAGAAATTGAAGAGTTGAAGGCAAAGATCAAGGAGGTGGAAGAAGAGAAAAAGAAATTGGAAAGAAAGCTCGAGAGGGTTAAGGAGAGAATAGTAGGTGGTCGTAACTAAGCGAAGACATTTACGTGTTGAGTGTTCTAGTGTATTTTCATGTTTCTGCATGTTTCTGTTGTGTCAAGTGTTTTCATTAGTTGTACTGTCTGTTTATGTGTTAGGTTTGTAACGTTTGTGTTTGAGGATTACTGTTTAAGTAATCTTGCTGTTCAAACGCAAATAAAATAAAATTGTTGTCAAAAGCTAGATTTTACTATTATTTACACAAATTTAATACATAAGCAAATCAGTGAGTGTCGCAGCCTGTGTGCTTCAGTGCTGCTGATGCTAGCCTAAGTCGCATCCCCTGTCGCCCGGGCACACTATCTGGATCATCATCAACAAGCCGCCTCTTTATGTGAGGATGTGCAGCAACATCAACACCACAACTGGCAGGGTCGGAAGAATAGGTCGTCGGGTCGTACGTAACCTACAAAATAAGAAGTAATCGTAGCATGTATGAATGTATTATTTTATGAAAATGTATTATTATCTTAACTTACAGAATGTACTATTATTTTAAGTAAGAAAATATTTTCTCACCATGGTCTCGTTGACCTCCTGCGTATATGTATCGATTGTGTGCTCATCACCGCATGTAGCGTCCTCAAAGATGGGCTGAGACGAAGACTGCATAAGAAAGTTACAATTAATTAATGGCAGCGATTTAAGGAAAAGAAAACAAAGTGAAAGTATTAAAGTAATACAAACATACCGCATGAACTGTCTGGGGCGATGGATAACTCAACCTGCGCCCACCATCCACGTCCCGGGCCGGCCGATCCTCAACTGCGGTAGATGTGCATGCGAAGTACTTATCTACATCCCCGTCGAATGTACCCATGATCGGCAATGCTCCTGATGGGGTGACCTGCAATGCTGGCAAAGATAGATGAATGCTATATGAAGGCATGCTGTTGGAAGGCTCATCTGCATGAGGAATATAACCCTGCTGGTCATCTCCGAAGGCCCCAACTACGAACTCCTCGTCATGTGCATCGGCAGGTGGGCTGGCAGGTACGTCAACGCCCCCTTGCTGGCCACCTCCTCGCCGTCCCCTGCGACCCCGTGGGGCAGCCCTGCCTGGTAGGGGTCCCCTCGCTGGTGCCCTACCCCTGGCTCGTGGGACTGGCCTACCCCTATGGTAGGCCTCTGGAGACACATACTGAGGCTCATGGTCTAACCTCTCGACATCTCTCGCCTGCAACAGTGTCAGACAAGCCATCTGAGCCACCTCCCGGCCATACTCAACCACTTCAGGGATGTCCGAATGCTGCTGAATTTCCTGTCCCGAATGGTAGACGCGATGAAGCCCAATAGCCTGTGAAACATTTAAAATATTGATTAAATAACTCTATATCACAATTATAATATATTAATAAGGAACAAAAACATACCAGTGCCTCGTGCCTCCCGGCGTACAGTCTGTATCGCTCGCCAAGTACATGAACGGGGTTACCGATCATCAATCGGGTATGACGGTGATACCACCCAGCATACAGCTGAATAGAGGCCTCCTGGAAAACTGTAGGTGGTAGCGGGATGCGCTTAGCTCGGTCCTCCCAATAAGGTATCTGCTGCTGTAGCCACCCAACATACTGTCGGTCCATGTTTGAACGGTCGTCCCGCTGATAATGAGTAGGCTCCCATCCAGGCTCCGTCGGTATAGGCTGCAGATGCCCAAACTGTCGAAGCACACGCTCCGTGGCATGATACTCAACAAAATCCCAGAAGATCAACGTGACGGAGGTGATCCAAATCAACCGGTCGACTGAGCAACAAGCGGGTAGGTGACCAAGCAACTCGATGTTGTATGGCGTCCAGATGAACTACCAATAGTAACATAAAAATGAGTACGAAAAACACAACTCAATTTAAAACAACCAACTATAGGTACATATTTACCTGTCCGTCCACCAACATATCTAACACATCCCTAAAAGGGGGAGATTATGGTGAGCATCCGTCCCTCGGTAGTTCCCACGCCGGAGAATCCACCTGATAGCTAGAGGGAGAAACGGATAATCCTCACCGGGCGAAAGTACTGGTAGAGGTGGCTGCAACGACATGATCCGCTGCCAGGCCCAAACCTAAGAAAAAATGTTGATGTAAATTTATGAGTCATTTTACGATATAGAAATTAGGGTAACAAAAAATGTATTCGGAAATTTTTTGCACCTGAAGAAGGGGCAGAAAACCACATATATCAACCGCTGGACCTACGCTCGCCCGACACATGCTCCTATAGAGATACGCCAGAACATTAGCACCCCAGTTGTACTGGTGTAGCTCATCCAACTGCTCAAGACAATGAAGAAAGCGCATACTGACTTTGTTCCCCTAGGTGTCCGG
Source organism: Nicotiana glauca (assembly GCA_026770625.1). Lineage (NCBI taxonomy): Eukaryota > Viridiplantae > Streptophyta > Magnoliopsida > Solanales > Solanaceae > Nicotiana > Nicotiana glauca. The sequence continues at coordinate 132,515 of MU787794.1, read as the reverse complement.
GAACAAGACGCACCCGAAAAGCAGGAGCAACACAAACCGACTATACCTATGAATCCAAAGATCCTCTGTCTCGTGGGTAATATCTAGGTGCAATTCCGCCATCTGATCTCTAATGAATGATAAAGCCACACGACTGCCACCCCGGTTACCCTACGGTCTCGCACCAGTCAACTGCGCCATCATGTCCGCCAACTATGCACGTATCATCCCTCTCCAGTGGTGGCGTAGTGCGAAGGCGCGTCCCTCTACGCGAAGTCCATATAAAACCTGGATATCCTGCAGCGTGATAGTAGCCTCCCCAGTGGGCAAATGAAATGTATGTGTCTCCGGTCGCCACTGCTCTACCAAGGACGTGATGAGCGACCAATCAAGCTGCATCCGTCCAAGCTGAAAAATGGCATATAATCCCGTAGTCTGGAGGATCTCTACTACGCGCGGATGGAAAGGATGTTCCGCAATAAACTCCCACAAATCATCCCGCCTCCTGGGGGTGAGAGCCTGCATCGCTAGTTGTCCCTCCCAAACATAAGATAACCTATGGTCGCCCTGCAACACCAGTAGCTGATCCTCGGCAGGTCCAGGATGCGCAGGCGGATGAAACGCCATGTCGTCTACTATAATTCAAACAAAATTAATTGTTTGTGTTAGTGTAATTGACTTAATAAATTAAATTCTAATTTTTTGAAATTGGAGATAATATTTATATATGGGTTCCAGGCTTAATTTTTGAGTCCCGGTACCACCGAATAATCCTTAATTATTATGCGTCTCAATTTCAACCTTTTTAGAATTTTATTAACTTAATAAATTAAATTCTAACTTTTAGAAATTGGAGATAATATTTATGTATGGGTTCCAGGCTTCATTTTTAGGCCCGGTACCACCGAATAATCCTTAATTATTATGCGTCTCAATTTCAACCTTTTCAGAATTTTATTAACTTAATAAATTAAATTCTAAATTTTTAAAATTGGAGATAATATTTATGTATGGGTTCCGGGCTTGATTTTTGAGTCTGGGTACCACCGAATAATCCTTAATTATTATGCGTCTCAATTTCAACCTTTTTAGAATTTTATTAACTTAATAAATTAAATTTTAAATTTTTGAAATTGGAGATAATATTTATGTATGGGTTCCAGGCTTGATTTTTTAGGCCCGGTAAGACCGAATAATCCTTAATTATTATGCGTCTCAATTTCAACATTTTTATAATTTATTAACTTAATAAATTAAATGCTAAATTTTTGAAATTGGAGATAATATTTATGTATGGGTTCCAGGCTTGATTTTTGAGGCCCGGTACCACCGAATAATCCTTAATTATTATGCGTCTCAATTTCAACCTTTTTAGAATTTTATTAACTTAATAAATTAAATTCTAAATTTTTGAAATTGGAGATAATATTTATGTATGGGTTCCAAGCTTCATTTTTTAGGCCCGGTACCACAGAATAATCCTTAATTATTATGCGTTTCAATTTCAACCTTTTTATAATTTTATTAACTTAATAAATTAAATTCCAAAAAATTAAATTCCAAATTTTTGAAATTGGAGATAATATTTATGTATGGGTTCCAGGCTTGATTTTTGAGTCCCGGTACCACCGAATAATCTTTAATTATTATGCGTCTCAATTTCAACATTTTTAGAATTTTATTAACTTAATAAATTAAATTCTAAATTTTTGAAATTGGAGATAATATTTATGTATGGGTTCCAGGCTTCATTTTTTAGGTCTGGTACCACCGAATAATCCTTAATTATTATGCGTCTCAATTTCAACCTTTTTATAATTTTATTAAGTTAATAAATTAAATTCTAAATTTTTGAAATTGGAGATAATATTTATGTATGGGTTCCAAGCTTCATTTTTTAGGCCCGGTACCGCCGAATAATCCTTAATTATTATGCTTCTCAATTTCAACCTTTTTATAATTTTATTAACTTAATAAATTAAATTCTAAATTTTTGAAATTGGAGATAATATTTATGTATGGGTTCCAGGCTTCATTTTTTAGGCCTGGTACCACGCTAAAAGGCTCTGCATTTTACTACGCTAAAATGATCTATATTTTATTACGGTATAAGGCTCTACAATATGAACATTAACAATACAAATAAATAAAATAAATTATATTATTTAACAATACAAATTATTCGTCAAATTTTAATACAAATTATTTATCAATTTTTAAGCATTTTTAGTCACAAACATAACATAAATTCGGGTATATAAAGCAAATATAACACAAACAATCCGGTAGCATTTTTGGTCACAAACATAACATAAATTCGGGTATCAAATAAATCAATTCGGGTATATAAAAAATATAAAATTTAACCCAAACATAACATAAATTCACATGGAAACATACTAAACAATACTAATATGCATGACTATATGAATTTCGGCATTAACTAAATAGAAATACTTCAATGTAAATTTTTTGACTATTGTTGAAATTGAATTTTTGCACCCGAAACACGGTATCCAAAGCTTTTTTTGTATGTGGGACCTACACTCCTTGCTCTTTAGGGGACGGGTGGGCCCGAATTTTTTTTATTTTTTTTATATGACACGGGGGTGGGGGACAGAAAGGGTTTGGGATTTGAATTTTGAATGGAAGCTTCCTGGTCCAGGGGAAGAAGACGAGCCTTATTTAATTAAGGCAATTCGCAGTTTAATACTGCGAATTACCATTTCGCAGTATAATACTGTGAATTGCCTTAATTAAATAAGGCTACAATTCGCAGTTTTATACTGCGAAATGCGTTAACGGAGAAAAATCCATTAATGTAATTCGCTATATAAAACTGCGAATTGCCCATTAATGTTACTTTTTTTTTTAAACATTAAAAAAGTATTTTATATTTAAAAAAACATTAATTAAGTTTTGGACTCTTCGTAAGGTAACCTCCAATTGGCCATGCACGGGTTTCAAGTAGTTATGCTAAGTACGGGAGTCCTATCCCTATCGAAAATATAATTGCGGAAACTCAGAAAGGATAAGACTGCAAAATTATAATATGTAATCCGTATCCATCTTGAAGAATCAAATACGTTATCGGTTAAGAATTAATTAAATTAGATTCTCTATTAAGCAAATGAAGCAATTCAATAGTAAATCAATTCGACCATTACATGCCAAAACAAGATTATAAAACATTGCTATTGAAAATTTCACAATTCTTAATTATTCCATAAAACAAGATCATAAAACAAAGTTATTGTATATGTCCTGCAAATTAACAAGAAACATATACAGAACCTTTGGAAATGCACCAACTAAGCTTATAGGGCGTTTGAAATTTCATTCTAGAGCCTACCTAATACAAGCATTAGTGGTTGTTTCCACTGCTCGAAATCGTGACCTATAGGTCTCACGAAAATAATTTTGCTCCAAGCTCCCCTTTCATGGGTAAATTAGAACATCACTCAAATAAGTATTTGCCTTTTTCTGTAGAGTGAGTCAGTTCAATAACAGAGGCGAATCTGGGGTGGATTTCAATTATGTATACATACACAAAATAAATTAAAATGTATAAATATAACAAGATGGTGCTTATTTGAACTCACAAGCTCTAAATCCTAAATTCGTCTCTGATCCGATTAGCAGTTTGAACAGCCTGGAGACGCCTCTGGGTGCGTTCATGGCGGCATTGGTCATTCGATTCTTGATCAGCAAAAGTGGAATAATGAGCAACGGCTACTGAAATGAGCAGAACCCACAAACAGAAAACTGCGTAGCATTGTCTTCCCAGTTTTGCCATTATCCCTTGAAAGTTCTCCATCTCAACGTTGGAGCAAAAAGTGAAGGAAATAATGCAGAAGAGAGTGAGTGTGTTGGATTAAATATAGGTGGGATGAAGAGAAGCAAAAACAAGGGGCAAAGGAAACAGAGGGTGAGGGTAGGGCGGCAGAGTAGTCGTTAGAAAAGTTACACGACGACACAAATAATGTGGGGCGGAATTTATTGATGTGTTATGGGCGCTGCTGTTATGCCACTTGCGGTTCCCGGAGTTTGTTGTTTTATGGGCAGCTTTACCTCAATGTATTTGTCGCTTTATGCTAGAATGGCAGGCAATTGAGACACTCTTCTTTAGCGCTTAGCGTCTATGTATATTCAATTGATCATGTTGGATTTGGTTATATGAACCTTTTTATGTATTTTTTTTGTTAACACCTATATATGAATATTACTATTAATAACAACAAATAAAATATATATATACAGAGCTCCTAATCACACAATCACTTTCTAGGAAGGGTAGCGTGATTTTTAGAGTAAATTCCTTGGATGGTCACTCAAGTTATCGGGATATTCTATGAAAGTCACTATTATTTTATTTAGAACACCAAAATCACCTACAATTACCTTTTGACTCAGAAAATAAAAGCACATATTTAATATACTATTGTATATTAAAATTTTATTTTTTAATAATAAAATCTATTTAGCCCATGACTCAATCTAACCTACCCAACAAGTAAGTGGGTTTACTATCAATATATTAATGTTAAGAACTCTTTATTTTCAAACTACATGCAAATCTAAAGTTCATTGTTAATGTTAAAAAAGATGATTATTATTTCTTATCTTTTGGCCAATGGTCCATGTTAAGCAGTCTATATATAAATCTTAAGCAATTTCGATTATTTTGTTTTTAACTTTCTTATTGTATTTGTTCAATTAAAAATCACTTAACGTTCAATTGCTATAGTTTCAGGATTACAAGGACCATGTGATTACCAGGAGATGGCCTCATGACAAGCGCAATAGCTAATATTACATGCGCTGAAATTTATTGGTAAACTTAGACACTTTTTTATTTTATTTTATAAAATGGACATTTATTTCATAACAACAAAACGGAACTAGGGATTACAAGGGTTATAATCCTGAGGATCATTAGTAGATGATAACCCATGCATAGCATGCTGATTACCAATCCTTGCTAGTTGACTACAAGTGGTTATAGAGATAGTTTTTACAAAAACATATCCATCCTTGTCCGCCAACATCCTGGTCATAACAAAGGGTGGAGGGAACAACAAAAGATCAATTTTATTGAATGCTGAAAGAGTTCTTGCGTGCTTTGCCAAGATGTAAGCTACTTCTGCACGACCCAAATTCCACTTTAGATCGTGATGGCACCCAACATCGTGGTTAGGCAAGTCAATCCTAACAACTAGCGAGTTTTCAATTATTGTATTAAACATTCCCAACATTTCCCTTAACTTATATTTAAAAAAGTCGATAATTAACAATTTCATAACAATATAAATACAACCCAAAAATGATAGTCTACTAATGTGTCTGCCAGGAACTAGTGTCACAAGTATTAGGGCAACTAGTAGAATGTACAAAAGAATAACACTATCCTACTGCCTGAAAGAGAATAGACAGTACATAATAAAATAAAAAAGAAGAGAAACTCCGGTATGCTGCTGAACGGCTCAGAAGGGCAGTTCACCGTGAGATCTCGACCAGGAATTAGGAACGCGCGCCGGAGGGGTAACTTGATGCACCTGCCTCAGATCCTGTACAGTTAAGTACAGAAGGGTAATATGAGTACATAAACAACATATACCCAGCAAGTATCTAGTCTAACCTCGAAGAAGTAGTGACGAGGGGTCGACTTGACACTTAATAAGGCCAATATCAATAATATATAAGGTTTACACTAAGCATGGATGGCAGGTATATAATGATTTACTCAGAACAAGAAGCAACAATATATATATCAGATTCAGTTGCATCATATAATAACTTACATTTCAAGGCATTTAAACAGAGTAAATCATGGTGAATTCAACATAAATAACATGCGCACATCCGATTCAATATACTAATAATTGTGCACTGCTAGAGAGTCGAATGACGTGAACCATAGATGCATCTATTTCTACCGAGGCGATCGGCCCGATCCATACATAGTAATTTCTATCAGGAAGGCACATAAAGGCGCATTTATAGTCAAATAAATTCATACAAGTTCTCAAGTAAGTGCATACATTCGTTTATATTTATTTCAATTCCTAACATGTCCCAAGTGATCTCGTAGCAAGAGAGAATGTAAACAATTTGCAAGTATGATATGATACGGGTCCTAAACTACAAGGACAATTAGCATAATAGTAGCTACTCACGGACTCTCGTCACCACGTACGTACGTAGCCCCCACAGACAATCCCATACATTTATTTAATTTACCTAGGGGTTTATTTCCCTTGTTACGAGATTAGAAAGGAGACTCACCTTGCTCGAAAGCTTAATTCAAATATCAAGAACGTGCTCAAACCCTCAATTCAGAGCCGATCGATCCAAAACTAATCAAACGGGGTAAGAACTAGTCAATACAAGCTCAAGAGTTCATATTCTAACTATTAATGTAATATTTCTAACCTTAAATACTAGTTTCCTAAAATCCATCCTCGGGCCCACGTGCTCGGATTCCGAAAATTCTCGAGGAAAGTTGTTACCCATAACCTAAGGATCAAGAATATATGATTTTTACTTCATTTCTGTCCTCCCGCCTCTGGGCGGCTGGGCAACCGGCGCTAAAATCATAGGCTGCTGACCCTGCGGCACTGCCTTGCCTCAAAGCCTGGGACAGTATCTCCTCATGTGAGCCATATCTCCGCACTCAAAACAACCCCGTGATGTGGTGAACTGCTGCCCTAATGTCTGACCCTGATGGCCTGTAGACCTACTAGAAGAAGCCTGAATAGCCAATGAGAGGTATGAACTCTCCGGTATGGCACTGAACTACGAACCAGAAGAACCCTAGGGCCCTGAATACCCACTGGAATAAACTGGATAGCTGGTGGGTGGTAAGAACTCTCTATAATGGCACTGAAATAGGGACACGCTGGAGCACCTCGAGGAGTTGGTGGTGCTGAATATGAGGGCCTGCTAGGCTGACCCTTCCCAAACTGACCTCTGCCCCTAGCCGGGGCACCTCTGAACTCTTTAGAGAATCTAGCCCTCTTGTCCTGCTGCATCTGCTCCCTACCTCTCAGACGATAGCCCTCAATCCTCCGAGTAATATCCACCACTAGCTGATAAATAGTCCTTATCTCCACCTCTCGGGTCATGTTGGCCCTAATACCAGAATGTAACCCTGCAATGAACCTCCGCACTCTCTCTACGTTAGTAGGAAGTATCATCAATGTATGGCGGGACAACTCAGAAAACCTTGCCTCATAGTCGGACACCGACATCTGACCCTACTCAAACTGCTTAAACTGATACCGCAGCTCTTCCATCTCAGAGGGAGGTATATACCTATCCAGGAAAAGCTATGTGAACTGACCTCAAGTAATGGGAGGAGAACTCGCTGGCCTGCCAAGAACATAAGACTGCCACAATTTACGGGCCCTGCGCTCCAGCTGGAATGTATTGAAGTCAACCCTATGAGACTCCAATATCCTCATGTTGTGCAGTCTATCCTTGCACCTCTCAATGAAATCCTGGGCATCTTCATGACGCTCACCTTCGAAGATAGGGGGGTGTAGCCAAGTCCAACTATCTAATAACTTTTGCGGATCGCCGTCTGCAGCCGGTCTAGGCTCGGGTATCACTGCAGTAATTGGCTGAGCCCCATCCATGGGTAGTGTACCCGGAGTCTGATACACTGCAGCTGCATGACCAGGAGCCTGAGCAGTAGGAGTATGTGCTCCCCTACCCGCCTGAGATATAGCTGGATCTACTGGAAATAAACCAGCCTGAGTCATGGTATCCATGAACCCCAACATATGGCCCATTACCTCCTAAAAACTCGGTGCTATCATAAAGTCCGCTGGGATAGGCGCAGCTGCGGGCACCTCGCCATGCTCCTCAATGATGGGATCCTCCATAGGATCCGCCGGTGGTGTAACGTAACTAGGACAGCTCTGGGGCACCCTCATTCCCTAACTCAGGCTGGTGCCCTCCCTCGGCCTCTAGCAACGGGGGGAGCAGCTTCTCCCGGGTCTGGAACGTTTGTCGTGCGCTTCCTCACCATCTGTGAGAGAATAGAAGGAGGAAATTTTGTATACCATCAACTGCATGATAAAAGATGAATAAAGAATAGTTTCCTAACACTCTATAGCCTCTCGAAGATAAATACAGACGTCTCCGTACCGATCCGCAAGACTCTATTAGGTTTGCCCATGACTTGTGAGACCTACGTGAACCTAGTGCTCATACCAAGTTGTCACGACTCAAATTCCACTTTAGGTCATGATGGCGCCCAAAACCGTGGTTAGGCAAACCAATCCTAACAACTAGCGAGTTTTCATTTATTTGTATTAAACATTCCCAACATTTCCCTTAACTTATATTTAAACCAGTCGATAATTGACAATTTCATAAAAATATAAATATAACCCAAAAATGATAGTCTACTAATGTGTATGCCAGGAACTAGTGTCACAAGTACTAGGGCAACTAGTAGAATGTACAAAAGAATAATACTATCCAATTGCCTTAAACAGAATAGACAGTACATAATAAAAGAAAAAGAGGAGAAACTCTGGTATGCTGCTGAACGACTCAAAAGGGGAAGCTCACCATGAGATCTCCACCAGGAATCAGGAACGCATGCCGGAGGGGTAACTAGATGCACCTACCTCAGATCATGTACAATTAAGTATAGAAGCATAGTATGAGTACATAAACAACATGTACCCAGCAAGTATCCAGTCTAACCTCGAAGAAGTAGTGACGAGGGGTCGACTTGACACTTACTCAGGTCAGTATAAAAAATATATAATGTTTACACTAAGCATGGATGACAGGTATAATGAAATACTTCGAACAAGGAACAACAATATATATATCAGATGCAGTCGTGTCATATAATAGCTTCATTTCAAGGCATTTAAATAGAGTAAATCATGGTGAATTCCACATAAATAACATGCGCACATTATGCCGAGGTTGTACGACCCAGTCCAGTATAATAATAATTGTGCACTGCCAGAGGGTCACGGCAAGAACCATAGATGCATCTATTTCTTACCGAGGCGATCGGCCCGATCCACATATAGAAATTGTTATCAAGAAGACACATAGAGGCACATTTATAGTCAAATAAATTCATACAAGTTCTCATGTAAGTGCGTATATTCGTTTTTATTTATTTTAATCCCTAACATGTCCTAAGTGATCTTAGTAGCAAGCAAGAACATAAGCAATTTCAAGTATGGCATGATACGGGTCCTAAACAACCCGGACAACTAGCATAATAGTAGCTATGCACGGACTCTCATCACCACATATGTATGTAGCCCCCACAGACAATCACATACATTTATTTAATTCACCTAGGGGTTTATTTCCCTCTTACGGGGTTATAAAGGAGACTAACCTTTCTCCAAAACTTACTTCCAATATCGAGAACGCGCTCAAACCCTCAATTCGGCGCCGATCGATCCAAAACTAATCAAACGGGGTAAGAACTAGTCAATACAAGCACTATAGTTCATATTCTAACTATTAAAGTAATTTTTCTAACCCTAAATACAAGTTTCCTAAAATCCATCCCCAAGCCCACGTGCCCAAATTCCAGAAATTCTTGAGGGAAGTTGTTACCCATAACATAAGGATCAAGAATATATGATTTTTACTTTATTTCATAAAATATCTGGTGGTAAAATCTAGTTTTTATCAAAACCCTAGATTTTACTCTAAACCCACAATTTTTTACTAATTTTCAAGGTATAACTTACCCCTATACTATGTATTAAATCACATTATATAGAAATAACATATCTCACAATGCTCCCTCTTTGGAAGCTCCCAAATCGCCCAACAATTGAATGAAACCACATTTCTCGTATTAAATGAAGGCACTGCCTTCTGCTATTTTTGCACCTGTGGTTAGGGGACCGCATCTGCGGTCTCGCTTATGCGAGGAAGTGTCCGCATCTATAGACTTTGCCTGGGATGGCTGGGGGCCGCTTCTGCGGAAAAGGAGGTGCATCTGCGATTCCTGGGCTCCTGCCCTGGGACCGCACCTGCAAAGGATCAACCATTTCTACGGTGTTGCACCTGCGGCTATCCAACCGCAGGTGCGGTTATGACAGCAATATGTAGCTTTAGCTCTTCCCAATTTTCCTAACTCAACTCGAGCCTCGTCTGATTGACGCTCGGGGCCTCCGGGGCCTCGCCCGAAGATACCAACAAGTTTGAAATTATAAAACTGAGTCGCTCGAACCCTTGGAATGCCCGAAACAATGCTAAATCTAAGAATCACCCTCTAAAACGAATTGAATTAAACTTATGAACTTCAATTTCTTCAATTCGTATCCAATGCGACAAAGCACACTTATACTACTCGGATTGATACCAAATTTTACGTGTAAGTCCTAAATGATGATACAGAACTATTCCCAATCTTGTAATTCCATTTGGACCTCGATAACAAAAAACCCCACTCCAAACCAAATATTTAAGAACTTTAAAATCCTTAAGGAATCAACTTTCACTATTAGGCACCAAAATGCTCCTGGGTCATCCAAAACGCAATCTGGACATACGTCCAAGTCTGAAATCATCATACAAATCTGTTGGAACCTTTAAATATGGATTCTGAGGTCGTTTACTTAAATTGTCGACCGAAGTCAAACTTGGCCTTTTAAGCGAACCTTAAGGAACCAAGTTTTCCGATTTTAACCAAAACTCTTTCAAATCCTGAACCAACCATCCCTGCAAGTCATAAATCAGTAAAAGTAAGTATGGGAAGTCTTATTTAGGGGAACGAGGTTCTAAAAATCAAAATGACCAGTCGGATCGTTACAACTTCATTCCCTTGTCTGAAATTATGGTGCATCACCACTATCTCCATTTGTGATAGAAGTAATCTGCATGAATTAATAATTGAGTCATAAGATTTACATCCTTCTTTGATGAAGGAAATTACCTATGTAGCATTAGTCTCTATTTCTAATGAAAATATTTTCTTGTCTTTGGCAATACAAAGACCTTGGTAGAGTTCCATGAGTTCTGAGTGGATAGGGGCTCTAGAGATTATTTTGGAGGTGAATCCTAAGATCCAGTCTACATTTTGATTTCTAAAAATTCCTCCTATGCCTCCAGTTGCATTGTTCTTATTAAAAGCTCCATCAATGTTAAGCTTATACCAACCAGGAAGAGGTTTGATCCAACTAATATTTAGGTCAATTTTCCTATCCCAATTGGACTCGCGTTCTATTAGGAGTTTATATTCAATGGACTGATTCATGATCCATTTTAGATAAACTTTATTGGAGGTGTTGTTTATATTATTATTATTTCTGGTTAGCCAAATGTTCCAAATTGTGAAAGGGAATAAGGTATTCCAAGAAAGGTGTTTATGAGGAATCTGAGGGCTTTTTTATTTGAGCTAAAGGAACCAATTGGCTTTACTAGGTAGCATATAACTTGTATTGATACCCAATTGCCTCCATAGTGATTGAACTATAGGACAAGAAATGAAGATGTGACTAATAGTTTTGGGCTCACTTCGACATATAGTGCATTGCTTGTCTATGTTTATGCATATGCGTGATACAAAGCTTCTATAAGGTAATTTATTATGGCTACATAGCCATAAGAAGTATTTTATTTTATTGGGGTATTGCAAGTTCCATACCTAAATAAGGTCTAATTTAGAGGGCATGTTACCTTCTATAAGATCGTAACATGATTTAGTCATAAAGGTGTCATTCTCATTGAGGTCCAATATAAGAGTGTCCTTATTACTTTCTATGGGGGATGAAAGTGGAGACTATATTCTCTTTTATCTCTGGTGGGATGTCAAAATATATAGCATTAAGGTTCCACTTATTATTAGTTCTAAGGTCAAAAAATTTAATAGAATTTTCTTTTTTAGTTAAAGGGCTTATTACATAGGTTCTAAGCTTGTTTGAATTGGGAATCCATTTGTTCTCCCAGATATTGAGAGAGAAGGAGTTATGGATAGACCAAGACATTCCTTGTTGGCAAATTTTACATCCTTTGATAATACTTTTCCAAATGATTGAGCCTTTTTCACTAGATTTATGGGAATATTTTTTTAAAAGAGTAATGGCCCATAATGTAACGACCCGACCGGTCGTTTTGAGCCCTAGCACGTCGTTCAGCAGTCTGAGGCCATGAGCAGCTTCATTTCAGGTATTATGACTTGTACGTGTAGTCGGAATTGAATTTTGGGAAGTCCAGAGTTGATTTGGAAGGAGAATTCTTGTTTTGGAAGCTTAAAGTTGAAAGAATGAACTAGGATTGGAATTTTGAGTAAACAAACTCAGAATCGGGATCTGAAGGTTCCAGCAGGTTCGTATGATTATTTCAAACTTGGGCGTATGCCCGGTTCAGATTTTGGATAACCCGGAAGTGTTTTGGCGCCTATTGAAGAAGTTAGCATTTTAGAAGAAATTTCATAAGTTTGGCTTGAAGTGCATTTCAGTGTTATCGATGTCTGTTTGAGATTCCGAGACTACAAATAGCCCCATATGGTGATTCTAGAGTTGGGGGCGCGATCGGAAGTGAATTCGGAGGTCCGTAGGTCATTTTGAAGTCATTTGGCTAAAGATAGAAAATTGAAGGTTTTGAGAAGTTTGACCGGAAGTGGACATTTTGATATCGGGGTTGGAACCATATTCCAAAAGTTGGAGTAGGTCAGTAATGTCAAATATGACTTGCGTGCAAAATTTAAAGTCAATCGGACGTAATTTGGTAGGTTTAAACATCGGGAATAGAAGCTTGAAATCTTAAAGTTCATTAAGCTTGGATTGGAGGTCAATTTCTGGTTTTGGCGTTGTTTGGTATGATTTGAGGCCTCGAGCGAGTCTGTAATGTGTTTTGGTATTGGTCGGTATGATTGGTTGGGGTCCCGGGGGCCCCGGGTAGATTCCGGGCGGTTAACGGATCGGAAGTGGGATTTTTGGAAGGCTGAGGTTTGCTGCTTCTGTCATAACTGCATATGTGGTTCAAGGACCGCAAATGCGGTCAATCCTCTGCAGAAGCGGATTTTGGTCAAAGGCTCGAGGATAGCAGATGAGGTCAAGGTTTCGCAGGAGCAGGACCGCATCTGCGGAAAAGCTGTTCGCAGAAGCGGAAGAGGGCATCTTGGAGAGGACCGTAGATGCGGTCAAATTTCCGCAGAAGCGGGACCGCATCTGCGGGAAGCACGTCGCAAAAGCGAGAAAGAGGTGTCCTAGGGAGGACCACAAATGCGGTATTTTAACCGCACCTGCGGAACCGCAGAAGCGGTCAAGGGACCGCAGGTGCGAAAACAGCTGAGGTAGTGAGGTCTTCTAAATTCGGGGTTGGGTTCATTTCAACCCCATTTTCTTCCATTGGAGCAGATGGGGAGCAACTTTGAGGTGCCATTTTCGTCACTCGTCATGAGGTAAGTAATTTACGCGTGCTTTGAGTTAAATACAAAGTATATACATGGATTTAGGCAAGGAAATTATGGAAAAATTTAGGTTTTGGTGGAAAACCTAGAAATTTACATTTCTTGGAATTTGATCACGATATTGAGTATGGAATTTAGTAAAAATTATATATTTGAGTTCCTAAGGTCATGGGTAATCTTTATCTTCGAAAACTTTTGGATTCCGGGCACGTGGACCCGAGGGCGTTTTGGTCAACTTTTCGATCGGAGTTAGGAATTGCTATAAATTAGATTGTAATTAATATTTGAGCATATATTAATGGATTTGCGTAACTGTTGGCTAGTTTTGGAGCGTGGTGAATCAATTAGAGTCTTCAGAAGGGCGTGGAATGCCGATTATGGATCTTCGGAGCGAGGTGGGTCTCCTTTCTAATCTTGTAAGAGGGAATTGTCCCCATAGATGAAATAATTGATTATGTGCGTATTTGCGGGGGCTATGTAAGCACGAGGTGACGAGAGTCCGTGCGTAGCTACTATTATGCTATTGTACGTGTAGTTAGGACCCAAAAGCATATTATACTTGGATTATTTATGAACCCATTGATAACTTGAATTGCTTAAATCGCATTGAATTAGTAAGTGAATTTCTAAAAGGATTAAACTTCATTTCTTAAAAATTTGTTAAAGGAGAATTGGTTTTATTTGGATAAATATTCACCGATAAGTTCTTAATTGACTGATTGAGCATGTATCCCTATGTGTACCTGTGTCGTATGCATGATTCGCGAGCAAGGTATGTGTTTATTTATGGAACGGGCCGAACGCCTCAGCAGATTAAATAGATGCATCTATAGTTCGTTCCGTTCGACACTCGGCAGTGCACCGTTTACATTTCTGTTGGAGCGGGCCGTTGACCTCGGCATGATTTGCGCATGATATATATGGTTTCCTGAGAATTTTAAATGTTGATATTGCCTTTCATGGATTGATATAAATTGATAAGATAATGAAATGTAAACCTTTAAAATACTTTATTATTTGTTAAAGGTGTTAACCTATTTTCCCGCTTTGTGAGTTAGAACTGCTATATAAATTCATGAGTTCCTCGCATTTTAGTATATTATGATTTGATCACTAGCAAGTGTTAAAGTCAACCTCTCGTCTCTACTTATTCGAGATTAGACGGGATACTCATTGAGTACACGTTATTTACGTAATCAGACTATACTTCTGTGCATTTTTATTGCACATGTATATGTATCTCTAGCGGTCTACTGAGCGTAGCAGCACGTATGATTTTGGGACTAGGTGAGCTGCATTATTCGAGACGGCCGCAGCTAGAGCAGTCCCTTCCAGTATACTGTAATTACTCCTGTCCACTGTATTCCGGAAGGATGTTGTATTTTATTTTCTCATTAGTAGATGCTCATGTACTTGTGACACCGGGTTCTGGGATGATTTATATTATTTGTATTAAATGTTCATCATTTAAATTTGATTTGAGACAAACTACCTTTTTATTGCTAATCTTGAAGGAAAATCCTACATTTCAAAAGCATTAAAACGAGATTTGGATTAAGTAATTTGGTTGGCTTGCTTGACAGCAGTGTCCGGCGCTGCCACGACCCTTAGTAAATTTTGGGTCGTGACACATAAATTAGTAGGATTATTGGCTAATCTCCAAGCTAGGCTAGCTAAAATAGATAAGTTCTTTGTTTTGCCTTTCTAAGCCCTAATCCATCTTGAACCTTATTTTTTGTTACCAAATCCCAATTACCAAGATTAAGCTTCTCTTTTTTGGTCGTTTGTTCCCCAAAGAAAATTCTTTTGATTGTGATCTATTTTTTTTTAATGATTTTGGTTGGTAACAATGTGTATTGCATGTAATATGCCGGTTGACTAGACAAGGTTGAGTAGATCAAAGTTGTCCTATCAGCTAAGTTTAATTTGTCAGATTTCCAACAAGAAAGTTTGGTTCTCATTTTGTCAATGATATGTTGGTAGTCTTTGTGGTTGGGATGATTATCAATAATAGAAAAACCTAGATATTTATCAAGGATTTATAAATTTTTATGCCAAGGAGTAAGAAAATATTAGCACTAGTGATTTTGCTACAATTTTTTGAAAACATAATTCTTGACTTAGTGAAATTAATGGATTGGCCAGATAATTCACAGACGTACTTAAGGCTTTTCTGAATAGAGGAGCTAGTTTTGGTATTAGCTTTGCCAATTATAACTAAGTTATCTGCAAAGAAGAGATGAGATAAAGGAGGACCATTATTGCTAAGGTTGATGGGGGTCCCATTTCCTGATGTCCAGTTAGTTATAAATATATTTTTATATCATTTCCATACATACGATAAATATGTAAGAGGACATTGGGTCACCTTGTCTAATTCCCCTGCTAGGATAAAAAAAATTGGTTTTTGTTCCATTGACCAGAACAACAGTTGAGGAAGTACTTATACAAGACATAATTAATTTAGAAATATTTGAGGAGAACTTAAAGTATTGGAGTGTTCTATATATAAAGGACCATTCTAATTTATCAAAAGCTTTTTTTCTAGGTCAATTTTGATAAACATATTTCCAGATTTTCCTTTGTATTTTTTGAATTGATGAATAAGTTCTTGGATAATTATGGCATTGTCATTAGCCCTTCTATTTTTTATAAAACTGGACTGAGTAGGGCTTATAAGATTGTCAAGGAATGGTTTTATTATGTTTGTAATATTTTAGTAATTAATTTCTAAATAGTATTGCAAAAACTAATAGGCCAAAAATTATTGAGATTGTTAGCATTAGGGAATTTAAGAATTAGACAGAGGTAGGTAAAATTGATCTCTGGAGGGATTGTGTTTTCTTTAAACACTTTGTGACAAAAATACCTAACAGAGTTTCCTAAAATATTCCAATATTTTTGGTAGAAGAATGGGTGTAAGTCATCAGGCCCTGGAGAATTAAAAGATTTAAAGGAAAATATTGCAGTATTTATTTCACAATCAAGTAAAGGATTGTCTAAATTTATAAGATCATTGTTATCAAAACTAGAGGGACTGTGCATTATATTGGATCAATTTGTGACTTCTTGACTAGTGATTAATATGGTTATAAAATGTTGGAGAGTATAGTTTAAAATATCTTGTTGATTATCAATCCAATTACCTTCTTTATTTTTGAAAAAACCAATATGATTCTTTCTCTTTCTATTAGAGGCCGATATTTGAAAAATTTTGGTATTGGCATCTCCTTCATTTAGCCATTTAATCCGGGATCTAATATTCCAATAATCTTCTCCTAGTTTTAGGATGTTGTTATAGTCTTTGATGCGAGATTCCTATAATTCATGAAGAAAAAAACTATGATTATAATGAGGAAAATTTTGTATTCCATTTAGTCTGGCCAAGAACTTCTTTTTATCCCTAGTAACATTACCAAAATTATTTCTTTCCCAATTTTTAATAAAATCAGTAAAAGATTCAGTAGCTTCTAGTAACTTTTTATTTCTCCATTTCGTAGCTACAATATTAGCGAAGTTTGGGTGTGTACACCAAATATTTTCTAGTCTAAAAATTTTATCCAAGTGGTTGTAAAAATTATTTAGTTTAACTAATATCAGATTATGATCCAAATAGGTTTTTGGAAGTTGGGTGATAGTAATATTATTAAAAATATTTGACCAATCTTCATTAGATAAGATACGATCTAACCTCTGCATTATTAATCCTTTCTTTCTTCTATGATTAGACCACGTGAATTTGCTTCCTTTGAAGCCAAGGTCGATTAAGTTACACTCATTTTTATTTTTTTAAAGTTTTGTAGCTCTAGGCAAATTCATAGGCCTACCTCCAATCTTTTCATTACTAAAATTAATATCGTTAAAATCTCCTCCTATCAACCAAAGCATGTATGTATATTGGAGAGGGATAAAGATTTTCCCCATAGTATCTCTATTGTGACTTTTTGTGTTAGCATAAATTGATGAAAAAAGGTCATTTTGATTTAAAGGGACATACCTCTATGAGAGCATGGGTTTCCTGACCTCTCCTAGTGAAGTGTTCAACAGTCACTCTATCATGGTTGCTGAGGATAGCCATACCTCCAGCTTTTCCCTTCGATGGCACTTCTATGAGTTAAGAAAAATTGAACTCATTTGGTAGAGGACCATGCACCATTAACCTTGTTTCTAGGAGAGCCGCCATGCATGGCCTATGAGTATCTATCAACTCCCTAAAGTTTTAACGAAAATCATTGTTGTTTGCACCACTAACATTTCATAAAATAATGGCAGTGACTCTATTCATTAATGGTGCTTAACGTTGGTTGATACTGGACTCCCTCTCCACTGTGTTGTGGCTCCTCCTCCTTGAGGGAACAAGGATCACTGATTGTTTTCCTACTGTGGAATCTTATGGTGGACGAATGTGCATGGAGCACTTGTACATTGTGTTAGGGCTGCTGAATATGTATTTTTTGCTCCACAGTTCTGGGAAGAGTAGTATTTTTACCTCGTTTAGGCTTGAAAATTCCACACTCGATTGAGTATCTTGTTGAGGGGGTTCTTCTTCCCCCTCTATTGGATGTTGAATTGAGTTCATGTTTTGTTCTGGAACATTGACTTGGGGGTTGGGTTCCAAGTTGACTGGAGCCATGTGGGGTAGATTGTTTTGTTCCTGGTTTGTATAGTGGTTCCAAGGCGTGAAAATGGGATTGATGTTCATGTTCTCCTCTGGTGGAAAGAATGGGAGATTCATTGGGAGATTGGTGAATTGGTTTGGAGTTTGTGGTAGATTCCACTGTTCCTACATGGCTTGAATTAACATGTGATTCATATTGGGAGCTAGGAGGTGAAGAATGTTGTTGATCCAAGCTTGGTTTGTGTAGTTGTTCATTGTGTTGATACCCGATTTTTTCCTCATATTTTTAAAACATACACACACACACAAACACACACACACACACACACCCCCCCCCTTTCAAAATAGTATATTTGCATCATCATTTAGCTTATAAATCTATACAGGCATTTTTCATAATTTTTCATAATTTTTTAAAGGCTTTAAATCAATTTCTTTCTGCATTTTATTGTATAAATATCCAATAATTATCCTTAAAATTATTTTTATGATGATTTGATAATCTAAACTTATTATTTACACCAACATGTATATTTTTAAATATTTTACTGTATTTTTTCATAATTACATTTGTATTTTTAGGCTAATTGTATATTCTTGCAATAATTGCCTATATTCATGTATAATTACATTATTTATGCCAAAAAATAACTTTTTATATTTTTATAATATTAAGTTATTATTTTTAACCATTTTAGTATGCAAATAATATTTTGTTATTTATTAATATTTTACTGTATTTTTTCATAATTACATTTGTATTTTTAGGCTAATTGTATATTCTTGCAATAATAGCCTATATTTATGTATAATTACATTATTTATGCCAAAAAAGTAACTTGTTATATTTTTATAATATTAAGTTATTATTTTTAACCATTTTAATATACAAATAATATTTTGTTATTTATTAATTACTTTTATAAATTATTTTTTTGCTAAAATATTGGGAATTTAAAAACTAGCCCCACGTTTAAACTTATTTTCATACCAAACAATGGCCCAAAATACCTAATACACTAGCCCAAATGACCCCAGCCCAAACCAACTACCCACTAAATCTCAATGATCAACGACCCATAATAATCCCTCACTCTTCCTTATAACCCCTTAAACCTAACCCTAACCCATTTTTGCAAACCAGCCGCCCCCGAATTCTTTCAAACCTTCTCCCTCACCTCACAAACCCTAGCCGTCACCCCAAGCCCCTCTGAATCTAGCCCGTTCGTGGATATTTACCATGATTTGCTTACCTTTTGGGGATTGTATCATTGTTACTGGTATAAATATGGTATTACTCAGTACTTGCCTAATTTTGGCAAGTACACGTCTTTGAACCCAAGGGAATTTGCCTTATTCTTCAAGATCTGAATGATAGTTCGTCCTTATACGATCATAGCAAGGCTGTGAGGCTCCGATCTCCCCAGATCTCCATCCAATTTTCGATCCTAGTCAAACTAAGGTTTACTGGTTTCTTCTCTTGATCTGGATTTAAATTGATTTAATTGTTCTTCTTTCCTTTTATGTCTTGATTGACCATATTTCCTTACTTATATGCTGATTTTACCACTATATAAACCCATCCCCTTCCCCTTTTTGGACAGACTAGAATCATAAAAAAAAAATCACTAAAATTTGAAGTTATTGCTCCCCGTTCACTAATTCTCTTGTTCTATACTCTGGTTCTTGGTCGGCTGAAAGCCAAGGCCACCGAAATTCTGGTTATTGCTCTTCGTTGATATTCAAAATACTGTGGAGTTTTGTTCTTTATTATTTTTCTTCTATTTGGTGAGTTACTGGACTTTGTAGTTTCATTCTTATGTACCTGTGATTTGCATATGTCTTCACTCATGAAGTTTGCTTAATGTGTCTTCTGGGTTGTCTTATGTACAACTTTGTTTGCTATACTTCAAATTTTTAGGTCTCATTAGCTTTTAGCTTCATAATGTTGATAGTTTGAAGCATGCCTAAACCTGATTCTATTAAATTAGATAGTTTTCGAGCCTGACTAGGCAATATGTTATGAATTAAAACTGTTTGGGACCTTTACACTTGTTAGCATCTTTTGGTGTTTAATTTTGCCTTAGTATATCAATCCTATCATTTCAACATGCTTTGCCCGCATAATTTGTGCTCTCTCTTAGCTAGTCAATTGTATTCAAAACACGATCATTTATACTCAATGTACGACACAAGTCTACTTTCCTATCCTATTCTGCATTTCTATGGTGATAGCTTGCCAATATAGTATGTTTTGATCTTGTTCTCTATCAGTATGCCCTTTAGCATGTTTTAACTCCCTGATTCACTATTAGTTGTAATATACTTTTTATCATGTCTAAATGATGTTCTGCCACCAAATTAGTATGACTATCTCATAACATTAGGACATAATTGGACCTTTTCCTTTATTATGAATCAGTGTATTTCATCAATCCTGCAAACCTTTTCTCCCTTTAACTCTGCTAATGAAAGACTACTTATGCACTAAGTATTGAGCTTGTTAGCTGAATCTTTGCTAAGTTTATTCTTAAAACCTGAAGCATGTTCGATTATCTGCTCTATGTGTTCAACTTGACTATGTTTCTATCCCTTGATGTTGTACCTCAACCTTAGTTTACTCTCTTTCACTGGATCCCTGGGCTCTTTTGAGTTCTCATTCTTAGCCGGCTGAAAGCCAAGGCTACCTAGGTTCTATCATTGACCTCCCTAGTGTGAGCACTGCTTGAGGTCCAATTGAGACCGTTGTGAACTCTGACATACTAGGGTCTAAGGTTCTTTGGCCACTTTGTCCTAATTGCTCAATTCTATCCCTTTTCACCTACTGAATAAGTCAATAGGCTTGTGTAAATGATTGTTTTCTGAATCTTTGATGGCTACTGGGTTTTGGCTATTTTGTGTTGGATTAACTATGACTTCTGGTCTGTGGTGAAATCGAAGGCCTGGTTGGGCTGGGTGTACTTTGGGCCTGTCTTAGGCCCACTATAGTTATTTTGTAACTTTGTAATTTATTTCATTCATTTGGTCTGTAATAATGTTGTAATAACAATTGGGGTGTTAGTAAAAATTGGAAAAATGGGTCTATTCTAAGATTTGGATGAAACGGGTAGAAATCCTGCATATAGGTGTTTAATTTGTTCAACATGTTCTGCTCCTATGTGTTGTTAGATAACCTGCCTATAGGACCTAAGTGTTTAATTCAACATATTCCGCTCCTATGTGTTTTATTAGATATCATGCCTATAGGAAATAAAATGACCAATCTTTCAATTGCATTCTATCATTAGATACTACGATCATAGGATTATATTAGCTTATGTTCTACTGATCTTCATCTAGAAATTATTGTCACACCTCGGTTTTTTACTACACCCCCGTGAAGGGGTATAATAAAGGGAGTTTTTCCAATTAAAGGACGACCTAAACGGTATTCATTATTAAAAGATTCAGAATCGCCACTTGGGAGATTTATGGTGTCCCAAGTCACCGGTTTGAATCCCTACTCGAGAAAAAGGATTGACTCTGTTTAACAGCCGCGAACCAAAAATCCGAGTAAGGAATTCTGTTAACCCGGGAGAAGGTGTTAGGCATTCCCGGGTTCCGTGGTTCTAGCACGGTCGCTCAACTGTTATGTTCGGCTTAATTATCTGATTTTAATACAGTTTGAACCTATGTGCAATTTTAAATTATTTACCGCTTTTAATTAATTTTTAAAGAATGTTGAACGTCGTTTAAAACATGTCTTTGGATCGCGTCACATGAAATGCACCCGCAATCCGGAACATATCTTATTCAACGTTTTGGGATTTGGATTTGGGTCACATGAAATGCACACCCAAGTTTAGGAAGGTAAAATTATTAAAGAACGTACCTAAAGCAACTAACGCGTTGTTAACTTTGCGAGAGGCCATGAAAATTCGTTAAATGGCACGTCCCGAGTTCTAAGTATTTGAAAGAAATAATTTAAGAGGGCCACACAGTTTGTGAATTTTGTTTGGCACGGCGCACCTCAATTTATTTTAAAAAGACATCCTAAAGATGATCTATTATTATCTATTAAGGATTGTCTCTAAAAAACTTAATTAATTAGCATTATCAATTAACTACTACTAAAGCCTTCAAGCAAGTTTGGGCCTCAAGTTCAAGTCCAAACTCAAACAAGGGGATCCTCATTACTGAAAACCCTTTAATTCAAGTTTGCCACCTAACTTGAAAGGCCCTATACCTGCATTTAAACCATTAGATCCAATAGTGAATTAGACTTTTAGCATGTTGGGCCTCAAAGCCGGCCCAAGAGGAAGGAGAAATCAACCAGCTTCGTTCATAAGAAACTGCCTCACGTTTGGGACTCAACACAAGCCCAAATAAGGAAATGAATTAGAACTGGGACCCTGATCGAGCCCCCACAGCCTCATAATTTAACAAGCTAATTGATTTGCTGGGTTGATAATATCAGGGCCTATTGTTAAATAACTGGGCCTAATGTTAGGCCCAGTTTTTCCATGGTCCAAAATGTGAGTAATAACAGAGATGAAATCAGTATTAACACATGAAGGTGAGATCCAAGATTTGATTACCTAATTTAAAATTCTGATATCAATTAACACTAATCCAAACCACAGACTAACTTCTTTTAGACTTCACTTTGTAACTAGTGGATAAACAAACAATGATATTACATGTTTAAAAAGATGTAGTGATTTGGACTCCATTTTTACAGACCTCAAATCTCTAATCAAGCTTCCCCAAGACTAAGTTATAGGAGTTGACGCATTGAAACAAGGGATTATTCCCAGTACCTATTAAACCAACAGAACCAAAACTAGTACAAACCACCCAATCACTTTATGATTTAAAATCTGAGTCACACGGAACTTAAACTAAAATTTGAAAATCTGATAATGAACATTTGAAGTAAAAATTCACACGCGAATACAGGGGTAAGCATTGATAAACCCCAAACCCATTTCTACCTTCGAGCTAACATTAGCTTATAAACCATATCTAAATTACTCAAACTGAAGCAAACAAATAGAAAACATGTCCCAGTTCACAGTCCATAATTAATTACAATGAAGATTTAACTAAGTCATGAAACTACTTGAAATACAATAACTCGTTAAAAGAAAAACCAACAGAGAAATCATGCATCACTTTCATTTCATTTCCAAACTTGAGAGCTACATCGAAGTGGATTCATGATGTGTACTTAGAGAGGGAAATAAAAAAAAGGAGTGAGGATCAGCAGAGTAAAACAGCAATTAAACGCAACAGCAACACAGCTCAACCAAATTGAGAGCCAAAACCCAGAGAAGGTGATCTCAAAACCCACAACAAACCAGTTTTCCTTATAAGAGATAACAAAACCCAAACAATGCTCCACCAGTTTTTTAAAAAAATGATATCCACTCCAATGCAAAAACCCAAACCTCTGAATTAGACTTTATGACCAATGTTCAATCCATTTTAATCCCTAAGTGAACAAAATGGCTTCAGTTGTAAAGAAAACTTCAGGAACTAAAGCTAAAGCAATAGAACAAATCCTCTGCTTTTTTAGTATATTTTCAGTGCCTTTTCAATGCTTTTTTTCCTCCTATTGCAAGGCAGGGTACTACCCTTTTTATAGGCAAAGTTAGGGCAACTTTCATATTTTTCTTTACACCCTTACCCCCTCTTTTAACTTCAGTTTTTAGCTTAGAAGTCCTTAAAGGACTGACTTATTGCCCAAGTTATATTACTAAGTTTCTGAATTTCAAGTTAGAACCCCCATCTAGAAGGTTCTAGGGGGTTCTATTTCAGTTACTGCATGGATTCCCTATTTGAAATACCTATACTACCCCTGAATCAATTCTAAAATTACTAACCTATGTTAACCTAACCCTAGCCCTTTCAATCTTGGTGAAAAATGACCATGGTTAATTACCAAGGGATGGAATTATTCAGCTATAACCAAACAAAATTCAATTAACACAAAACCCCAAAAATTGAACTAACAGTCCAACTAACCTATCTTAAGAACTTGAATTAATTCTGATTAACTAAAAATGCAGGCTATTACTATGATTTAAATAGAAAATCAAGCATAAAATACAAAATCATGCTATCTATTATCAATCAAAACAAAAATCATGAATCAAAACTAAAAATCATAAGAATCATAAATAAAAAATGAATCAATACGAACAGAGAAGAAATTAGAAGAAAAACTTAAACAAAAGAAATCTAGAACACTGATTGATGCAAAAATCAAAGCATATATGAAGAAAACAGAAAAAACTAAATTCAAGCTAGTTTTAATAGCAGGGAGTTCGAATAATAAAAGAAAAAAATAGGAAGACTTACCTATGCAAGATTAAACAGGACTGGACTCTAATTTGAGTCTCGAAATGTTATTAAACGTTTGTTCTTCAACAAGAACAAACGAAAACATTATTTTGTGACTTGAATCAGGCTCTGGACTCAAAAGATTGGGGAAGAAATCTTA
Organism: Nicotiana glauca; assembly: GCA_026770625.1. Classification (NCBI taxonomy): domain Eukaryota; kingdom Viridiplantae; phylum Streptophyta; class Magnoliopsida; order Solanales; family Solanaceae; genus Nicotiana; species Nicotiana glauca. The sequence continues at coordinate 108,023 of MU787794.1, read as the reverse complement.
CAGCTTCAAACTCTAGGGTTCTGCCTCTTTTTCGATTTGAAATTCAAGGATTTTGGGTAATATTTGAAGGAAGCTAATCTGGGATTTGGGAAGAGGGGGTCAAGGTGGGTCTAGGATGTGATTTTGGTTGGGTTTGGTGATGGTACCGCCGGACACGACGGAGGTGGATATTAGGTTTTTGCTTATTCACACAATTTGAGTAGGATTTGAGGGGAACGGGGAGTGGATTGGGAAAGAAGGGGAAGAGAGGGAGCTATGGTGAAAATTTGGGGGCATTTGGACCATCGCCACCGGCAGAGGCGATTTTTGGCCGGCGGTTTACGGTGGAGTTAGGGTTTAGGTGTTAGGGGTGTGAAAGAG
>MU787794.1:50977-107583 GCA_026770625.1 Nicotiana glauca | reverse complement strand
ACACACACACACACACACACACACACACACACACACATATATATATATATATATATATATATATATATATATTAAGTAATGTAGGCTTCTTGACTGTTAGATTAAAAAAACCTAGACGGTTCAGATTAATCGAGCCAAAACGGCGTCGTTCAGAGGGTAATAGAAGCTGTACCGGTTCAGGGGTGATTTTGGGCTGGGTTGGAACGGGTTTAGACGGGTTTTGGGTGGGTTTGGCTGAGCTTTGACTTGGGACAACCCAATTTTGGTTATTTTAATAAAAGACTCAATTATTATTATTTTTAATTCTTTTTCTCTCTTTTTCCCTTCTAAAAATTAAAACCTGAATCCTAAACTAAATTATAAAACCTCATTAATTTAACAAAAATACTATTAAATCTAACTAATTATCACAATTAATAAAACAAAGAAAAGCTACTCAAAATCGAAAATAAAAAATCAAAAGGTGTAACATAACTATTTTTGTGCTTTTCTCTTATTTTTTTTATTTTATAAAATGAATCAATTACTAAGAAATTCTTAAAAATGTAAATTTAACTCCTAAATGCACATGCAACATATTTGTATTTTTCGTGAATAAAATAAACGTGCACAGACAAATGCAAACCACAACAGAAAATGTCACACAAATTCACAAAATTGCAAATAGTTAAAAGAAATTATTTTGTTTTGAAATTATGGGAGTAATTCATATAGGGCAAAAATCACGTGCTCACAGCTGCCCCTCTTTGCTCGGAAACACGAAGAGTTTTCGTGCAAAGATAAGTGAGCGGATACGAGCGATTTTTGCTCGTTTGAGTACTCTGTGTGAAGCTTTTTTGAAAAAGTTGACTGCACCCTGCTTCTGAGGTTGCCTACATATCCTTGGCTAAACAGGAATCAGGTCAGTGTAGTTCAAAAAGGTCTGGTAGTTGGGACTACCATGAAGCTGTGGTTTCACTGTTGCTGCTACTACTGCTACTGCTTACTGAACCCCCTTATTACACCATGTCAAAAATAAGAGAAACTAGACTAAGCTATGATCTATGAATTACAAAAGATCCTATCTATATCTTCAAATTTGTTCTTGTGGTTCTTGTTGCCTTGTTGACTTGTATTCTCGTGGAGACATCCTTTTGTTGCTGCCTTGAATTGTGATCTGAGATGTTTTGCCCTTTTTCCGAGTGATGCCTGACCGCTGAACTTAAATGTATTCCTGTGTTCTCTAGGTGGGCTCCTGACTGCTGAAACTTGAAATGTATGCCTCTGTTCTCCAGGCGGGCTCCTGACTGCTAAAAATTGAAATGTATGCCTCTGTTCTCCAGGCGGGCTCCTGACCGCTGAAACTTGAAATGTATGCCTCTGTTCTCCAGGTGGGCTCCTGACCGCTGAAACTTGAAATATATGGCTCTGTTCTCCAGGCGGGCTCCTGACTTCAACAAAATAGACAAAACAAGGAAACTTTTCTGCCCCAGTTTGGTGGATGGGCATCACATTACCGGATATTAATAAGAATTAGAAAACTAAAACTTGAATTGTAATACCTCTGTTCTTCAGGCGGGCTCCTGACTTCTGAAACTTGAAATGTATGCCTCTGTTCTCCAGGCGGGCTCCTGACTACTGAAACTTGAAATGTATGCCTCTATTCTCCAGGTGGGCTCCTGACTGCTGAAACTTGAAATATGTGCCTCTGTTCTCCAGGCGGGCTCCTGACTGCTGAAACTTGAAATGTATGCCTTTGTTCTCCAGGCGGGCTCCTGACTTCAACAAAATGGACAAAAAAACAAAACTTTTATGCTCCAGTTTGGTGGCTGGGCATCATATTACAAGATATTAATAAGAATTTGAAAGCTAAAATTTGAATTGTACTCCCTCTGTTCTTCGGGCGGGGTCCTGACTACTGAAACTTGAAATGTATGCCTTTGTTCTTCAGCCGGGTTCCTGACTTCTGAAACTTGAAATGTATGCCTCTGTTCTCCAGGCGGGCTCCTGGCTACTTGAAACTTGAAATGTATGCCTCTGTTCTCCAGGCGGGCTCCTGACTTTGACAAAATGGACAAAACAAAGAAACTTTTTTGCCCCAGTTTCAGTCAAAGAGAAATCTTATTAGTTTAAAACAGTGGTTAGTTGATGGCATTCTTGCTGAAGATGTCTGCGCTGCTGTGTTTTGCCTTGCCTTGCTTCCCGAACCGTCCCTGAACCGCTTGACTTTCTGACTGACTTTCAAACCCCATGACCTTCGATGACCCGAGTGTTTTATACCCAGACTGTTGCTGCACATCCCTAACCTCTTTTATGTGAAACTTTGCATCTCCCATAAAACTAACCAATCAATCCACCGATGAAACTTCCGGTGACCCCTTGTATCTTACTTTGCATCATGCCATCTTTGGTATGTTCTGTCCCCACTGTGCTTTGCAATTGGGAAACTGGTAGTGATCCTTGACATCCTTTCTTCTTTGTTTTGAACAAGACTGACATTGAAACATCTTAAAGAACAAACCTCAAAAGAAATGAAATGCAATGACCTTGAGAGTTAAGGATAGCGAGAATCCAAAACCGGACGACTTACAAAAAGGAAAGAAAAGGAAAAGAGAGTTATCTAAGTGGAACAGTCGGTACCATTGATCATGACATGCATTTCGGACTAATCGGCCCAATCCGTCCAACCAATCAACTTTCAATTGCCACGCTTTGATGCCCCAGAATTCCATACCTTGATTTGTTCAACCAAACCCTAACCTTGTTCATCCTGCGGTGTCCTGAATGGTTTTCACCCACATACCTCTCTTACTTGAAAAATCACTTTGGCCTTAAGGTGCCCGCGAGGTTTTTCACCAATAAGACTCTCCCGTTTTTGATTTCTCTCAACTCGCATCGCCTTACGGTTCTCGTGAGGGTTTTCACCAATAAGACTCTCTCATTTTCATCATTTTTCTGCTTGGACCAGAGTGTTGTCCCTGACATGAATCACCTCTTCTTACTTGACTTGGCATTTCTTGAAGACTGATCATAAGGTCTTTCTTTGGACCGTAATGCAAGCTTTTGGACAGAGTTAGAAAGAAAGGGTATTAAAGGCTCAAAACAATTCAAATGGGTTCAAAGTTACGACTTTCAAAATCAAATCTCTTGCACAACTGCAACTTCTGCCCTTGTTTCCTGCTTGGGGACTTTGGATTTTTATTTTGGTGTGACTGAACCTCAGAGAGAGGCTGCCTACGTATCCTTTCGGAATCAAGTCGAACGTAGTTCATGACACAAAAGTACTTTGTTGTTGTGATCTTTCTTTCCCTTTTTCTTTTTGTTTCTCTCTTTTTTTTCTATTTTTTCTTTTTTCCTTTCCTTTTTTTCTTTTTCCTTTTCTTTTCTTTCTCTCTTTTTCTTTTTCTTTTCTTTTCTTTTTTTTTTCATTTTTCTTCTCCCTTTATTTTCATTGTTTCCCTTCTCTTTTTCCTTCACTTACTTTCCGCGCTTGTGTTTACGAATTTTGTCACTGATTCCAAAAGAAGGGTATGAAAGAAAATAAATAAGGCTCAAAGGGGTAACAAAGGATAAAGTATTTAGATAGCAGAACAAAATACCTTCGTTATTCCAATCTTCAAAACATGCCAAATACAAACAAATGCAATTAATTCAAAGGAAATCATACATAATATCTCTTGAACGCATCGGAGTTGATGGCCATTTCAACACACTTGCCTTCTATGTCTGTCAAATACAAAGCTCCATTGGACAACACTCTCATTACGATGAACGCCCCCTGCCAATTTGGGGCGAACTTGCCTTTGGCCTCGGCCTGATGTGGAAGAATACACTGCGAGCGCGTGATTTTTGCCCTATATATGAATTATTCCCAAAAAATTTCAAACAAAATGATTTTTTCTTTATTTTTACAATTTTTTGTGAATTTTGTGTCATTTTTTGGTAATTGTTGTATTTTATCTGTGCATCTTAATTCGTACGAAAAATATAAAAATACACATTTGCATTTAGGATCTAATTTCATATTTTAGGATTAATTAAGGGTTAATTTATTTTAGAACAAATATGAAGAAAATAACCAAAATAGTTCATTTTGTGTTTTAATTGTGAATTTGTCACGAAAATAGTGTTAAATAAATTTAAGAGTTAATTAGTTTAGCTTTGGAATATATTAGGACTTTATTTTAGTTTTTGCATCTTTATAAAATAAAAATAATACAAAATATAATTTGATAATAACAAAAAGAAATAAAAAAGGAAGAAAAAGAAAAGGAAGAATTCATTAAAAAGAATTGAAGAAGAGGTCTTGTTGAAAGACCAGCTATTGGGTTGGTTTTAATTGAAGACCTCAACCCAAATGGACCAAAATCACACGCCCAGACCCAATTTACCCTCACCGGCCCACACCCAAATCCCCCTGACCTGGTCCCCTTAGAAACATGGAATTAGCGTGCTCCCTTCTCGATTTTTGCTCTTCTTCTCCATTCTCACTTCAGATAAAAAGACACACACACGCGCGATTTAGGGGGGATTTTCTGAGTAAAAATTTTGGAGAGAAAAGTTGAAGGGTTTTTCTTTAACTTCTAATTTCGGTCCTCTGAATATTTTCTCTGAGAAGAGTTTGCCTCAAAGGTTCAGAAAAACCCATAGATTTTAATTTCTGATTTTGGTTTTTTGAGTGAAAAGAAAGAGATAGAAATGAGTTGAGGTCATTCGAATGGTGGTGAGATTTAAGCTCGTTGATTTCGTTTTTGCTGCTGTTCTACTGATTTGCTACTGAACCTCGCTCGGATTTTGGAATCAAATTGTGTATTTGCTGACTCTATAATTATTATAAAGAAAGTTTGAAGTTCAGGTTCAATCTCTTTCTCTTTTGAATTTTTGTTTTATTTAAGTTTTCCTAAATTGTAGTGTCTGTCCAAAATGGTTTGTTTCAATCTATGGTCGAACTTAATGGATAAGTCGAGTTTGGATTCAACATTTAATCCAGATTTGCAGTCACAACGGGTTTTGGTGCATTATTCTTGCTGATGAGTCTCTCTTTGATAGTGTGATGTATTTGAGTATTTTCAGCTAGTAGAAGTTGATTTTGAGTGGTCGTTTTCTACGCTTATATGGTTTAACTGTCATTATGATGTCGATTTTTCATTTGAATCCGGATTTCGTCGATTTCAAATAGCTGTTATAGTTTGGTTATTCTGTCAGTGTGAAACTACTCTCGTCTGCTGGGACTGGAAGGAAACTCGACATTCACATTATAGATGCCTCTGTTTAACTGGTTGAAATTCAGATTCAAGTCCCTGTTTTGTTCTGTTCGCTTAACAACATGATAGGCTCAATGACAGTTGATTGTTCTATTTGATCTTGTATGAATTGAAGTTTAAAGTTCAGCGAGTTTAGTTATTGAATTATTTCGACCATAGGTTGATTGGAAGCTGGACTCGTATGGAATAATTTGTTTTCATGAGTAGTTGTTGGCATAATTGAACCTGAACATGAGTAGTTGATAAAATTGGACTGCCAAGCAATTCTTCCTGTTTCAAATATCATTGTTCATGCGTATTTTTCTTTCTTTTTTTCTCTCTCATCCTCAATTTCAGACTTTTTTGTGTTAATTTTGACTTGATAGTCGAATCTTCAGCATTTGATTGCCTTTATCTCCCTTAGTGTATTAGATTAGTTTGTCCTTTTAGTTCCTGAGAGACTGAATTGTGCTTGATTTTCTCCATGAATATGTTTGTTTGACTTGAATCATGATCAGGGGATTCTGGACCTAAAGTAAGGGAATTTCAAGTTTCTTGTTCTGTTGCTCGTTGGATCTAGCCTTTAGTTTGTCAGATATTGAATCCTATTGGTTTGTAGTAAAACATGAATCACTATTTTAACATATTATTGGTCTCCTCCGTGACTTTGCTCGCTTGGCCTGAACTTGAGTTTGCTGCACTTGTTATGTTAAGAGCGATTTTGAATCTGTTCCATGCCTTCCATTGAGTAATGTGGTTTGAAAGGGTGGAAATGGAGTTTGCATAATCTGTTCGGATTAAAATAGGTAGCAGACATTAGGGATCTAACAATTTCATTGTTCATCCTTATTTAAATTGAAGAAATTGTTGATTTTCTTAAGTACGCATCAGCCCGCGATAATGAGCGTGTTTGGAAATCAAGTTAATTACAGAAGTCGGAAGTTACAGAGCCTAGAACTAGTTGGCAGATTCAAACGTTTTTGTTTGCTTTCAGCTAACGTAACAGTGAACAGAGTGTAGTTTTCATTCAACTAAAAATTGTGCAAATTGCATTTTTGTTTGAAACAGCTGAAGCCTACTCACCGTTCAGTAGACACATATTCTTTGTGAAGTTGGTCCTTGTGAAGTTGAGCATAGAGGCTTGAATGAACATTAATTAAAATTTGACATGTTCTCTTTGCTTATGTGCTTATGTTAAATTTACAAATCTATATGGTCAGGTATATGACATTCTTATTTTAGGATCTTAAGTCTCGATTGTGTGTTGCTTGGTTCAGAAGGTTTCATTTGCTATAAAAATGACATGTTTGGTATGAAGATCATTTCTTATTCCTGTAATGTTCCTCATGACTGTTTGATCAATAGGAAATACTTTCTTTAATAACGGATTTGTTGCTTTCTGTTTAGTTCCTTTTTACGCAAGGTTTTCTCGCTTGGCTCACATGATCACTGGAATTAAAAGGGGCTAGAAGCATTAGAATTAAATTAGAATTCGAGGTTTGCCGCACCAAATAAAATGATAATTGTGTGGCCCTTGTTTAATTGTCTTTAACTCAACCTTAGAATTGGAGGCGTGCCATTTAGCGAATTTCACGGCCCTCCGCAAAGTAAATAATACGTTAGTCGCTTTAGGTGCACTTTTAATAATTGTACCTTCCTAAATACGGGTGTGCATTTCATGCAACCCAAATCCAAATCTCAAAACATCGAATAAGAATGTGTCGAGTATCCGGGTGCATTTCATGTAACGTGATCCAAAAATACATTTTTTAAATGACATTCACTTTCTTTAAAAAAAAAAAAACTAAAGCGGTGAATAATTCTAAAATTGCACAATAGGATAACATGTGTAAAAATCATATATTTTAGCCAAATATGCTAGAACCACGGACCTCGGGAATGCCTAACACCTTCTCCCGGGTTAACAGAATTTCTTACCCAGATTTCTAGTTCGTGACTGTTAAACAGAGTCAAACCCTTTCCTCGATTCGGGATTCAAACTGGTGACTTGGGACACCATAAATCTCCCAAGTGGCGACTCTAAATCTTAAATAAAACGAATCCTGTTTTGATTGTCCTTTAATTGGAAAAACTCCTTTTATTATACCCACAGGGTGTAGGAGCGGAAAAAGGAGGTGTGACAGCTCTAGCGACTCTGCTGGGGACAAGAACCCAGAATTTTGGTTCAGGGTTCAAGAATTCGAACTCAGTTAAATTGTTGTATTTGGCTTATTTGATTTTGCTACATGTTCTATGCCTTATTTGCTAAATGTTTTACCGCTTTAATATTTGTTGAATTGTATATAAACTGTCGCGAATCCCTCCCTCTTTCTGAGCCTTCTACATCATGGAGAAAGGTGCACTTCGTGTAGCTTCTCTTCTGTTTAGAGTCTTTTCCCCTTTAGAACGAGGTTTGGATAAGTTGCAAAGCCGGCGGAGCTTCTGTATCCCCGGTACACTGCCTCCCCCTCGGCCCGAGTTATCCGCTCGGGTAAGTCAAGTCTAGACCAATAAACCTAGGGTTTAAACCTAGAAAAATAATAAACTCATGCCGAATCCCTAGTAGGAGCACTTATTTGCATCACGTGCATATGACTTAGGGGACTCAACGTAGGGGTTGGGTCCGTCTAAGACAGGTGACCTGAATCGAAATGACCATCTTGATGCATATTACATGCTACTTGCATTTATTTGCTCGGCTTTGCATGTTGACCGGCTTGTATACAATGAGTGAAAAATTGTGAAAAATAGCATTGTTAGGACTAAGTGAGGGTAATCATTTGTTTGAAAAACCAATGCCCAAACAGTACCGAAATGCTCCCGGATTTTTAAAAAAAAAATAAAAAAAGAAAATATTTGAAAAAGAAATTGTTGTTCAAAAATAGTTTTGAATTTTGGCCAATCGGCCCGAACTACGCTGGTTTGATTCTCACCGGTTGTGAGATACGTAGGCAACCCTTATCGGGTCCAACCACCCCTTTTGCAAAAATAGCCAAAAATACCAAAATTTTAATTTTTATCCAATAAGTCGGGTGACACCGTTCATGTTGAAAATAAGCCGAATGTCCCAAAAGGGCGGCGGAAGGCTGTTTTTGCAAGAACAGCCGCCCTAAGTCATTTTAAAAAATGATTTGCAGGCACATCCTTAAAATCTCCCTTTTGGAAGTGCTGAAAGGTCGTATTTGCAAAACTGAGTCTTTGTTTTCTTAAATAAATTTTTTGAAAAATAGCCACTTTGCTGTTTAAGTCAAAATAAGCCATTACATGGCCAGGTTTCTTTAAATAGCCTACAGTTGACATTAAAACCTTCTCAGTCTTGCGCAGGCCCATGGCGATGACGAGTGATGCCCTGTGGACCCCAGGATGTGAAGCTTTGATGTACACTTAATCTGGTTTTTAATCATCGAGTCTGTATTTTATTTTTATGTCTTTTTGTAGTTTTCCCTTGTAAAAAAAACAAAAACAAATTAAAAAAAAAAATAGTCTAGTATCACTTGTAATTGGCGTCTATTGACGAAGAATTGAAAATCCCAAAAATTGTCTCTTTATTTTTGCATTTAATTTGCAAGAACTACGCTCGGTCTGATTCATGCGGGGTCATGATACGTAGGCAATCCACGTAGGATTCGATCATAACCAAAAGGAAAAACCACAAAAAGGCAAAAAGAAAAGAAAATAGCGAAAAGACAAGAAAGAAAGGAAAGAAAAATCAAGAAAGGCAAGAAAGAAAGGAAAAAAAAAGAGAAAAAAAGAGAGAGAAAAGAAGAAAAACAAAGAAAGGGAAAGTTTGCAATTGGAAATAAGGGAAAAGCTGGAATGACGCATGCAACCAATCAAGAGCTGTTACCAATATGTTAAATGCCCTAATGCTAACGTGGTGGTTTCATTTTTGTCATATCATGCCAGAAAGGTGGTTGGTTTGTGGTGACTCTTCTTTACAACACAAAGACAAAAGGCAATGGTGAACGACAATAAAACTGAGTTGGTTGATACTGGTGCCTGACATCAGTTGGTTGAACGGGATAATGGGTTGAGTGAAGAGGTGCGGATGTTAAGACGACACGTAGCAGACATGTACCTAGCCTGGATGACTAGGAAGGCACCACCCCTGCCACCACCAATTTTTCCAGATGTTGCCCTTACCCAAGTTACAAACACAGCACCAAATGATCCTCCATATTCCCCAAATACACCCGCTTATCACAATTTTCCCGACTACCCTAATAACTCCATCACTCATCTTCTAGTTACGTCTCCCCGAAATTGCGCCCATGTCATACCCATTACCCCAAACAATGAATATCCACCCAAAGCTCATAATACCTAATATCACCTCCCAGAGGGTGCCCGCAAGATCCTCAATTCATACAAGAAGAGTTTCCAGGACGAGCAGCTTCATGCTAGAAATGAAAGGGTTACGGGAAGAGAAGAGCGAGATGGGGTACCCAGGAAGTTGAAAAGCACAGAACAGTCCTTCAGGGACAAACAAAGAGTGGAAAGCCAGGGAAGCATACTCGCAGGGTTCAAAGTACCAAGATTCAACTTGTACGATGGGCGTGGAGATCCGGTGGCCCACCTGAGGATCTATTGCAACGAAATGAGGATTGTTGGGGAGAAAGACGACGTAATGATGGCATATTTCAATGAAAGCCTAACTGGAGCATCCTTGGACTGGCATACCCGCCAAGATGATGATAAATGGCTTACATTGGGCGACATGGCTCAAGATTTTGTCTGATATTTTCAGTATAAATCGAGTGTTACATCAGGCCGCTCCTCATTATCTAAAATGGAAAAGAGGCCAGAGGAAAGCTTTAATGAGTTTGGGCTCAGATGGAGGGAGCAAGCTGCTCGAGTCAGTCCTCCGATTAATGAAGAAGAAATGGTCAAGCTTTTTCTACAGGCCCAGGGACCCACCTACTACAGTCATTTGGTCCCGGCCCTGGGAAAGCCTTTCAACGATGTGCTAAAAATGGGGGAGCTAGTAGAAGAAGGAATCAAGTCAGGCAAAATCGTGAGTTGTTCGGAAGCCATTCAGAATGTACCAGTAAGCTTGGCTGGAAGAAAGAGGAACAGAAAAGACGATCCGATAGGTTCTCCTGATCGACACTTCCAGCCTCGACATCATCCCCACGGTTATCCTTGTGCACAGAAATCCCAAAGTCGCCCATCACATTCCTGGTACCCAGCTCCTCAAAGTGCCCAGATACCCCGCGAGCTTACCAAAAACACCCCGGATCAGGTTTTCGGCCCAATCCAGCATTTACGAATGAGAGGTTACGGAAGAAGAAAACCCTCACTCCATTGGGAGAATCATATGCCAGTCTGTTCCAGAGGTTAAAGGCATTGGATATGTTAGAGCCGATTCAGATGAAAACGCCGAACTCTCTTCCAAAGAAGTTTGATCCTTCTCAAAGGTGCGCATATTGCTCAGGTGCCTTGGGACATGACATAGAGAAATGTTGGAAGTTGAAGAATGCAATTCAGAAGCTTATTGATGCAGGCAACATTATCGTGCGAAGTCCAGATGCAGTAAACACTGGCCAAAGTTCATCTCCTGTGCGTAATGAGACGCATATGGTGGGAATAATTGATCGTGAGAATGAGCCGACAGAAGAAACCCAAAATCAGTTTGCTGAGAGCAACGTGACGAAGGCTTGTGAAAGTTCCAGTAACCTTGGTGTGAAATTCAGTGGCTAAGATGCCATGATTGGTAATTGGGAAGACGCTCCATCTCTTGGAGTTTTGGTGGTTTATTTTGGTGTCATTTCTGTTGTCCGGGTTATCTCAGGGTTGTAATCCGGACATTGTCTTGTGATTCAAACCCTTCTATCCTTTCACTTTTGCTTTGTTTAGTCATAATAGCTTGTTTAGTGCCGTCTAGGTTTGTTCAAGGGTTGTAACTAGTTTCGTTTGCTTGTGTTGTTGTCTAAACCCTTCCACTGTCAGTCTCATGCAATTCTCTGTATCGCACCATTTCCAGTTCATTTTATTTCCTTCTCCTTTTATAATTATTTTCATGATGGCTTTGGTGACATGACATGCACGCATAATTCTCAACCTGGTTTGCAAATGTCAGTTTAATAATGAAGCAATGAAACAATGTTCGAGGTAAATAAGTAAAAGCATTCTGAGAGCACTTCGAGCCCAAACTAAGTGAAACTGGGGGCAAATAGAAAATAAAGAAATAATGTTGAAATGCATCATGCCGCATCAGTTTGAAGCCAAGGCAAGTTTACCCCAAGTCTACAGGGACCGTTCTGGTACCGAGATTGTTGTCCAATGTGTTAGGTAATTGACAAATACAGAAGGCAAATATGTGAGTCACTCAAAAGATGTTATGTGTGTTTTCCTCAGCATTGTTTAACTGCGTAGTTTGTACTTGGCATGTTTGGGAGATTGGAATGACGAAGGCATTTTATTCTGCTATCCAAACACTTTATCCTTTGTTACCCCTTTGAGCCTCGATTGTTTTCTTGCATATCCCTCTTTCGGAATCAACAATAATACTCGCAAGTTCGAATGGGGAAGTGAGCGGAGAAACAAGAGAAAAATAGTGAAAGAAAAGAAGAGAAAGGAGAAAGAAAGAAAAGAAAAGAAGAAAAAAAGAAAGGAAAAGCAAAAAGAGAAAAGAAAAAGAAAGAAAAGAAAAGAAGAAAAAAAAAAAGAGAAATGAAAAGAAAAGAAAAAAGAAGAAAGAAAAGAAAAGAAAAGAGAAAGGAAAAGAAAAGAAATAAAAAGAAAGAAAAGGAAAAGTGGAAGAAAGGAAAGATCGCAACAACAAAAGTAGTCGCCCGAACTACGTTTGAATTGATCCCGAAAGGGTACGTAGGCAGCCTCTCCCTGAGGTTCAGTCACACCAAAACAAAAAATCCAAAACTCCCCAAGAAGGAAACTAGGGCAGAAGTTGGGGTTGTTGTGAGATCCGAAAGTTATAATTTTGAACCTGTGTTGAATTGTTTTGAGCCTTGATACCCTTCTTTGTAACCCTATCCAAAAGCCTGCATTACGGTCCAAAGAAAGACCTTCTAACCAGTCTTCAAGAAATGCCGAGTCAAGCGAGTAGAGGTGAATCATGTCAGGGGGCCACACTCCAGTGCAAGAAGCAAACACTCTGGTACAAGAATCAAACACTCTGGTACAAGAAGCAAACACTCCAGTACAAGAAGCAAACATTCTGGGGCAAGAAGAAAACTGATGAAAATGAGAGAGTCTTGTTGATGAAATCCTTCGCAGATACCTCAAGGCAATGAAAGATGAGAGAAATCAAAATGAGAGAGTCTTATTGGTGAAAACCTTCACGGGCACCATAAGGCGACATGGAGTTGAGAGAAAAATCAAAATGAGAGAGGCTTGATGGTGAAAACCCTACAGGCACCACAAGTTGACTAAGGATTGTGAACCAGATCGGGCAAGCGGAGCATTGAAGCCCAGTTTCACGGCGAAAAGTGCAACAAGACCTGAACATCAGATTTGCTAAACAGAGTAGGTTGCGGGTGCATGTCAAGGTCTCTAGAATCGGTATCCACATCTGATGGGTTGCTACTCTCTAGGTTTCTTGTTAGGAATCGTCTCTTTCCATTATCCTTTACTCTATTCCTCCCACCTTGTTCACTTCCTCTTCCTAAGTCGGTTGATCAAAACAAGATCAAAACAAGTGAGAAATGACTTCAAAATCTGCCACCAAGCTTTCCAACTAAACAAAACGGGATCTGGTGAATATATCAAAGCATCAAGTCAGGGACAAACAGCAGGCACACTGAGTTGGCAATAATCAACATGCTTTGGAGACTCGTGTGAAATACAAGGGTTTGGTACGTATCAATTCAGGAACAATGCAATAGATGAAGGGCGAGGGTGAACAGATCAAAAGAATTTCCCGTGATAGGATTGAGAAAGGGTGGTACACCAGTGACAATGAAGATCTTCCAAGAAGAAATCGAAGTTATGATGGCTAGCGAAGGAGCAATAGACCTCAAGGTCAGGGCCGGTGGTTTAAATAAGGAAAGAGCAACATGCGCACTGAAGTTGGTAACAATTAATATGCTTTGGGGGTTCATGTGAGACACAAAGGTTGGTAAATGTCAATTTAGGAGCAATGCAACAAATAGAAGGTATGGGGTTTGAACGGAGAAGAGGTATATTTTGACAAAGGAAGTGGTAAGTCAAGGAACGATTAAGGTCCTCAAATGGAAATCCGTTATCATAAAGGAGAAACAGACCTCAAGGCCGAGGCCAGTGGTTAAATCAAGAAAGAATAACATACACCTTGAGTGGGTGGCAATTGACATGCTTTGGGGATTCATTTGAAATACAAAGGCTCGGTACACATCAATTCATGAATAATGCAGCAAAGATAGAGGGGACGGTGAACGGATCAGAGATATTTTCTATGACAAGGGTAAAAACGAAAGTGGTTAGTCAATAAACAAGAAAAGTCCTCGATTGGGAATCCGTTATCATGGAAAGTGAAAGAACAATAGACCCCAAGGTCAGAGCTAGTGGGTTCAGTCAAGAAAGAACAACATGCGCAATGAGTGGGTGGCAATTGTCGTGCTTTGAGATTCAAGTGAAAACAAGGGCTTGGTAAATGTCAGGTCGTGAGCGATGCAAAAGATAAAGGGATGCGGGTTTGAACAAAGAAGGGGTATTTCCTGTGACAAGGATGGCAGAGAAAGTGGTTAGTCAGTAAACAGGCAAGGTCTTAAAGTGAAAATCAGTCATCATGGGAAGTGAAGGAGAAAGCTCCCTCAAAATTCAAGGCCACAAACCAACCACCACATTTTAAACTGACAAGATTTTTCTTTGATTGAAACAGGGGCAGAAAATTTTCTTTGCTTGTCTATTTTGTTGCTGTCAGGAGCCCACCTGGAGAACAAGGGAATACTTTTCAAGCGTCAGCAATCAGGAGCCCACCTGGAGAACAAGGGAATACATTTCAAGTTCAGCAATTAGGAGCCCACCTGGAGAACAAGGGATGCACAATTCAAATTTTAGCTTTCAATTTTTATATTTGATAATATGCTGCACCTAGCCACCAAACTGGGGCAGAATATTTTCTTTGTTTGTCTATTTTGTTGCAGTCAGGAGCCCACCTGGAGAACAAGGGAATAATTTTCAAGTTCAGCAATCAGGAGCCCACCTGGAGAACAAGGGAATACATTTCAAGTTTCAGAAGTCAGGCGCCCACCTGGAGAACAAGGGAAGTATAATTCAAATTTTAGCTTTCAATTTTTTAATATTTGATAACATGCTATTCCCAGCCACCAAACTGGGGCAGAAAAATTTTCTTTGTTTGTCTATTTTGTTGCAAGCAGGAACTCACCTGGAGAATAAGGAAATACTTTTCAAAATCAGCAAGTAGGAGCCCACGTGAAGAACAAGGGAATATTTTTCAAATTTAGCAAGCACGAGCCCACCGGGAGAACAAGGGAATACTTTTCAAGCGTCAGCAATCAGGAGCCTGGATGAAAAATGGACACATATTTCAAAAGACAGCAATCAAGCATCATTCGGAGGAATGGCAAAAACATCGCCAATCACAATTCAAGACAACAACAAGAATCCCATCGGGAGAATACAAGATTACAAGTTCAAGGCAACACAAGAGCAAGTTTGAAGACATAGATAGGATATTTTGTAATTCATAGATCATAGCTTAGGATAGCTTCTTTTGTTTTACCACGGTGTAATAAGGAGGTCAGCGAGCAGTAGCAGCAGCAAAAACAGTGAAATCACAGCTCCTAGTAGTCCCAGCTATCAAACCTTCCCAAACTACACTGACCTGATTCCTATTTAGCCCAGGATATGTAGGCAATCGCTAAAGCAGGGTGTGGTCAACTCTTTCAAAATGCTTCACACAGAATATGTGAATGGGCAAAAATCGCTCGTTTCTGCTCACTTGTCTTTGCACGAAAACTCTTCGTGTTTCCGGGCAAAGAGGGGCAGTTGTGAGCACGTGATTTTTGCCCTTAGCAAATTATTCCCAAAATTCCAAATAAAATGATTTCTTTATTATTTTACAATTTTTGTGAATTTTGTGTTAATTGGTTGCATTTTTATTTGTGCATGATAATGAAAATACAAAAAAATATGCATTTATATTTAGGAATTTAATTTCACATTTTAGTATTAATTAGTATTAATTTGTTTTAGAACAAAATAGGAGAAAATAGCAAAAATAACATTTTTGGCATTTTTTAGTTTAAATTTGTATCAGGTTGCATTTAAATTAGGAATTACTATAACTGGAAATTAGGAAACATAATTGTTAGAGTCAATTTGTTTTGGTTTTTATTTTAGAATTTTATAAAATCAGAAAAATAAAATAAATACAAAAATACAAAAAATAAAATACAAAAATAAAAGAAAATACAAAATGAAAATAAATTGAATAAAGAGGAAATTAAAAAAAGAGGCTGTCTTAATACACGAATTGGGCTGTTATGGTGGCCCAAAAGGAAAAATTCCCAATTAAATCAACCCCCAGGCCCAAATATACCCCACATCAACCAAACCCAATTGCCCAACCCAGTCCGCCTCATGAGGAGTCAAAACAGCGTCGTTTAGAGCCTAAATGATCTGAGCCGTCTAGGTTATTTGATCAAACGGCCAAGATGTAATCTCCCATTGTATATAACTGTCTGAACCCCATGCCCCCCCTCCGGTTCTCTCATCTCCCCATTACCCAAACCCTAGCCGCCCCCAAATTCCCCCACCACTCCTCCGCCATAAGCCGCCGACCGGAAATCGCCTCCGCCGGCAGCGATCGTCCAACAACTCCCAAATTTTTACCATAGCCTCGTCTCTGTATTCCCACTCCGAATCCAACCATGTTTTCTTCCAAATCTTACCCAAACTCTCCAAATAACCCAAACCCTAGCGCCGCCACCGCCGTGCACGGCGGCGCCACCCCTCCAAACGACCCCAAACTTACACCCCTAACTCACCTCATTCTCCTCTCTCCAAATATGCATTCACCTTCCCTCGAATCAGGTTCCACCCCTTCTAATATAATTTTTAAATTTCTGAAAAAAACCCTAGTTCATCGGAACAGCCCCAAATTCACATCACGTGATCTCCTCAATTCCCTGATGAAGAATCCACCGTTAGTGGCGTTCGAATCTCACCGGAGCTGCTCAAATGTCAAATCTGACAAAAATGGCCATTCCTTGTAAGTTTTCTAGTAAGTCTTCTTAAGTTTGCTTAGGATTTGTTCTTCAATTTTTGTTTAGATTAGTCGATTTAAGCAATTTGAGTCTAGTTTATTTGTTTTACCCTTCCTGCTTATTTTGATCATTTTAAGTCGTAATGGTCTGTGTTGGTTTAGGTTTTAAGTTTAGTTGCCTTTCGATTATTAGCCCTAATTGGACAATTGTTCTGCCTATTATTTTGATTTTTCCTTTTTTTTAGTATAATGATTTTTGTTCTGATCCTATTGGTTTAATATTCGTTTATGGTTAAATTGGTTTTATGATTTCTTTTGGTTTAATATAGTTGTTCTTCGTTTTAGTATTGCTCCCATAGGTTTAATTGATTTTAAAGTAGTCTTGTTAATTGTTGTCTGATTTTTTTTAATTTTATTTTTTGGTTATTGAACTCATAATTGCAATTTGTTTTTAATATCATGTTTACTTAACTCAAATGTTAGTATTGGTTATTTGATTGTTTAGTTAGTTTTTCAAGTTTCAATTAGTATCATTAGAGGTTTGTGGATTGGTTATTGCTGATAATGGTAATTTGGTGAATTGAGACCTAGATCAAGGGTTAATAATTGCAAAATAGGTTCAGGGGTTTTGTTTGGGTTTGGGTAGTAATTTCAGGGGGTTTTAAGGGTAGTTTAGACATGGGAAAAGGGTAGTTTTACTAGAATGGGTAATTTTTGAAATCAGGTAAGGGTAGTTTAGGGATTTTAGGGGTAGAAAAGTCAGGATAGAACCCCCTAGAACTTTCTAGAAGGGGTTTTAAATTGAAATTCACCAAAATAGGTGTAGTTACTTGTAGTACAAGCCAAAAATAAAGGGGTGAAATAAGAAATAGATGAAGACTAATATGTAAAAATAAAAATCTGATTGAGGCCCCTAGTTTTGCCTATAAAAGGCATTACAAATGCCTTGATGAAAAAGTTTTGAGCCTCCAAATTTCCCCCCAAAAATTCCTTTCTAAATTTCAGATCTAAATTTGAAATTCAAACCCTGAAAAAATCCAAAACAATAAAAATCAGTAGAAAAACAAAAAAAAATACTATTTCATTGAAGGTTTTTTCAGTTTAATTTCAACTTCATAGTTCTAAGTTTGAATTTTGAGGTTCAGAAGTCATTTGGAGTAATTTCGAGTAAATTCAGAGTGTTTTAGTTGAGTTTTGATCTACTGGAGTGTTCTGGTGTGTTTTCGAGTATATCTGGGTATATTCAATTGGTGTTTAGTTGATTTCTTCTGATTCTGCTTAATTTCAAACTTCTCTGGGCTATTTTGAGTGATCGAACTGCTGCTGATTGCATTGCTGAGTTGTTGCTTGTTATTGGATTGAACTGACCTCACTTCTCTCATTTCTGTCCAATATTCAGGTACACTTCGCGAATCCAATATAATGTAGATATCGAATTGCAATACGAAATGAAGTTGTTGCACGATTTTGCTGGGGACTTGATTGTTTAAAGTTTTCATTCGAAATAGATTCCTTGATTTAGTTATTGTTCTTACTGTAAATAATTATGGACTGCTTTGGACTATACAAACTACATTAGATTCATATGATTATTCTAAATAGATTTTAGTTTTTTTTGTAAGTGTTTGTTCGGCTATTAGATGTTCACTTTCAGATTAAGGTAGTGATTAATCATAGGAGTTGCGTTTCAGTTTGTAATTTTGCTTTTAGCTTTAGGGCATATTTATATATAGTCCAGTTATCTCTGTTAATTGATGTTTCAGACGTGTTAAATGATTACTAAAAACAGGCACAAAGAGATAAATATGTGTTAAATCCAGCCAAACATCCTCCATATATTTACACTTGAAATTCGAAATTAAAACAGCATTTCTATATTATAACTGAGTTCAACTATATTAATCCGGTTGTCAAACTTCCTAGTCTGAATTGCAAGTTTAGAATTAAATCAATAATTGCGATTGAATTTGGACTTTCTGTTATATATTATTCCAATTAGTGAGTCTCCATTGCTCTTAAAATTAGTTTGGGCTTGTTCATGAGCCCAGGCCTGTGACTGGCCCGCCTTATGCATACTTGGGTCTTAATTCTTTTAACAGGATGTATTCAAGGCCCAGTGCTGGAGACAACTCGACAAAAAACAGGCCTCATTGCCACTGTAAGGCCATGTAATCCTGAATGCAAATTCAGCATAGGGTTAGTGTTGCAACATGGTCTTTGGGCCTTTGAGTTAGGTAGCTTATTTGAGCTAAGAGGTGTTACCTTTTGTTCAAATGTGGACTTGAACTTGAAGCCCAAATTCCTTGTTCACTTTAAATAAAAGCACACTTGATTAATTAGGATTCCTTATAGACAAAACAAATAGAAAAACCATAGTTACTTTAGGATGGGATTTTAAATAAAAAATGATGAGACGAGCCTCGCCAAATAAAATACCAAATTACGGGGCCCTCAGTAAAAGTTAAAAAATACTTAGAATTCCGGGATGGGTCGTTTAGCAAATTTCACGGCCTTTCCAAAAGATAACAACACGTTAGTCTCTTTAGACGCAATTTTAATAAAATTACCTTCCTAAATACGGGTGTGCATTTCATGCTACCCAAATCCAAATCCGAAAACATTGAATAAGAATGTGTCGAGGATCCGGGTGTATTTCATGTGACGTGATCCGAAAACACATTTTTTTTAAACGAAGTTCACTTTCTTAAATAAAATAATAATTGACAAAAAGCGGTAAATAACTTTAAAATTGCACTGTAGGTTTAACATGTATTAGAAATAAAAAATTTAGCCGAATATAACAGTTGAGCGACCGTGCTAGAACCATGAAACTCGGGAATGCCTAACACCTTCTCCCAGGTTAACAGAATTCCTTACCCAGATTTCTGGTTCGCGACTGTTAAACAGAGCCAAACCTTTTCCTCGATTCGGGATTCAAACCGGTGACTTGGGACACCATAAATCTCCCAAGTGGCGACTCTGAATCTCTTAATAAACGAATCTCGTTTCGATTGTCCTTTAAGTGGAAAAACTCCTTTTTTATTATACCCTTCCCCGGGGTGTAGTAAAAGCTCGGTAAAAAGGAGGTGTGACATACGCCTTAACACTTGCTGGCCCACTTCAAACTTTCGCGGGCGCACCTTCTTATTATATGCTCTAGCCATTCTTTGTTGATATAACTGACCATGACACACTGATGCCAATCTTTTCTCATTGATCAAACTCAATTTTTTAAGCGGGCTTTGACCCATTCATCATCATCAATTTCAGCTTCCGCGACAATCTGAAGGGACGAAATTTCCACCTCCGCAGGTATCACTGCCTCGGTACTATACACCAATGAATAAGGAGTCGGCCCTACTAAAGTACGGATAGTAGTGCGATAACCCAATAATGCAAAAGGCAAATTTTCATGCCACTGTCTAGAACCCTCCACCATTTTCCGGAGTATCTTCATCATATTATTGTTGGCCGCTTCAACCGCTCCATTTGCCTTGGGGCGGTAAGAGGTGGAATTACGATGTGTAATCTTGAATTGCGGATATACCCCTTTCATCATATGACTATTGAGATTAGCCCATTGTCTGTAATGATCACCTTTGATATCCCAAACCGACAAATGATGTTCGAGTGCACAAAATCAAGCACCGCCTTCTTGGTTACAGACTTGAGGGTTTGGCTTCAACCCACTTAGTGAAATAGTCAATGGCCACCAGAATAAACCTATGCCCATTTGACGCTGCTGGCTCAATTGGCCCAATGACATCCATGCCCCATGCAACGAAAGGCCATGGTGCAGACATTGTGTGCAATTCCGATGGTGGAGAGTGAATCAAGTCTCCATGCACCTGACACTGATGACACTTGCACACAAAGCTGATACAATCTCGCTCCATAGTAAGCCAATAATAACCTGCTCGGAGAATCTTCTTTGCCAACACATACCCGCTTATATGCGGTCCACAAACCCCTGAATGTACTTCAGTCATGATAGCTATGGCCTGTCTAGCGTCTATGCATCTCAACAAACCAAGATCTGGAGTTTTTTTGTACAATACCCCTCCATTGAAGAAAAATCCACTTGCCAAATGCCGAATTGCTCTCTTTTGATCTCTTGTGGCCTGCACTGGATACACTCTCATTCTAAGGTATTCTTTGATATCATGGAACCACGGCTCACCATCAAGTTCCTCTTCCACCATATTGCAATAAGCATGCTGATTGCGGACCTGAATCTGCAGAGGGTCCACATAAGCCTTATCTAGATGATGCAACATTGATGCAAGAGTAGCCAAAGCATCAGCAACTTCATTATGAATCCTTAGAATGTGCCCAAACTCTATTGATTGAAACCGCTGGCAAAGATCGTGCAAACATTGTCGGTAAGGTTCAAGCTTCAAATCTCGTGTTTCCCATTCTCCTTAAATGTGGTGTACTAGTAGGTCCGAGTCGCCCATGACCAAGACTTCCTGGACACCCATGTCCACAGCTAACCTCAAACCCAAGATGCATGCCTCATACTCGGCCATGTTATTAGTACAATAGAAGCGAAGCTGAGCCGTAACAAGGTATTTTTGCCCTGTTTCAAAAATAAGTACCGCTCCTATCCGAACGCCTTTCATATTGATAGCCCCATCAAAGAAAAGTTTCCATCCCGGCTTCTCAGCTTGTTTCAACTCATCAACGTGCATTACCTCTTTGTCGAGGAAGTACATCTTCAAAGGTTCATATTCTTCATCTACTGGATTCTCAGCCAAATGATCAGCCAACGCTTGTGCTTTCATTGCAGTTCGGGTCACATAGACAATGTCGAACTCCGTGAGCAAGATTTGCCACTTTGCTAGCCTTCCCGTGGGCATAGGCTTCTAAAAGATGTACTTCAACAGATCCAACCGAGAGATGAGGTAAGTGGTATACGATGACAGGTAATGTTTCAATTTCTGCTCTACCCAAGTTAAAGCGCAACATGTCCTCTCAAGCTGAGTATACTTAACCTCGTAATCTGTGAACTTCTTGCTGAGGTAGTATATGGCCTGCTTTTTCCTGCCGGTGATGTCGTGCTGACCTAACACACATCCAAACGAGTTGTCCAAAACCGTCAAATACAGAATCAAAGGCCTCCCTGGTTCTTGCGGGACCAACACTGGTGGGCTTGATAGATACCCTTTTATCTTATCAAATGCTTCTTGACATTCGTCTGTTCACTTGACCGCGATATCCTTCTTTAACAGCTTGAAGATGGGCTCACAAATTGTCATAAGCTGGGCAATAAACCCGCTGATGTAATTCAATCTCCCTAACAGACTCATCACCTCGGTCTTGTTCTTCAGAGGTGGCAATTCTTGGATGGCTTTGATTTTTGATGGGTCCAATTCAATACCTCGACGGCTGACTATAAATCCCAACAATTTTCTAGATGGAACACCGAAAGCACATTTCGCAGGATTGAGCTTGAGATTGTACCTGCGAAGCCTTTGGAATAACTTTCTCAGATCCAGGACGTGGTCAGACTGCTTCCTGCTCTTTATAATTACATCATCCATATACACCTCGATCTCTCTGTGTATCATGTCGTGGAATATGGTTGTCATCGCTCTCATATAGGTTGCCCTAGCATTTTCAACCCAAATGGCATAACCCTGTAGCAGTACCTTCCCCATGGCGTGATGAACGCTGTCTTTTCTGCATCTTCCTCATCCATTAAGATCTGGTGATTGCCCGCATAACAATCCACAAAAGAACCAATCTCATATTTGGCACAATTGTCAATCAATATATGGATGTTTGGCAGTGGAAAATTGTCCTTTGGACTTGCCTTGTTGAGATTACAGTAATCAACACACACCCTGGTCTTTCCATCCTTCTTTGGCATAGGCACAACATTGGCTAACCAGGTGGGATACTGTGTAACTCAAATGAACTTTGCCTCAAACTACTTGGTGACTTCTTCTTTGATCTTCACACTCATATCAGTTTTAAATTTCCTCAACTTCTGCTTGATAGGAGGGAATGCTGGGTCGGTGGGCAATTTGTGAACCACCAAATCGGTGCTTAGACCTGGCATGTCATCATATGACCATGCAAAAACATCTTTGTACTCAAACAATGCTTTAATTATCTCCTCTCTGAGCTGTGGTTCAAGATGGACACTTATTTTAGTTTCTTGGACATTATCTTGGTCCCCTAAGTTGATTGCTTCTGTATCATTCAGGTTAGGTTTGGGTTTTTCCTCAAAATGGCTTAATTCTTTACTGATCTCCTCAAAAGCCTCATCATCATATTCCACTTCGTCATCACACTCAATCTCTTGTATTATTATTTCAGAATTAGTTTGGTATTTAAGACTGGGCCGGAGATTCCTCATGCATGTCATGTCATTGAAACCAGCATAAAAAGAACTGTTCAAGAAATGCAAGAAAAATAAAAATAAAAATATCAAGAATGAAAAGAAGGGAAATTGCATTTCATTGAAATTTAAAGATAACAAGGTTTAACTCATCCAAATGGACGGAACATAGCATCTGAATTACAACCCTAGAAATAATCCAGATCAAACAGAAAGAAAAATCAAATCCGACTACCAAGACATCCTCCGAGTAGGAAGAAGAGTAGCTTCCCAATTGTTGATCTTTGCACACGGCCCCACAAATTGCACATCTCCTTTGCTTCATCCTTCTCCAGCTTCCACCATGTTTACCTCATTGAACAACCTCTCGAACCCTCTATCTAAATCTCCATCAGCATCGATCAATGAACCGGGAACTGTTCACATTGAGCGCTTTCTGGCATTAGGCCTGACAAATGATCTAGACAGCCACGGGATGGGCTTTGGAAGAACCAATGCTCTTTGTTTTAGCTTTCTGGCTCGCCTTATACCCGCAACTGTAGGCCTGAACCCCAAACCAAAAGTATCCAAGTTTTTAGGAAGAGACACTAATTGTACGATGCCTTGTAGAGAAGCACCTAAACCCTTGCCAGGTACGAACCCATTCTTCAACATCTCCAAAGCCACCATAACTGACGCAGTTACTACTTTAGGGGTTGGAACAAACTCACCTTCTGGGATCTTTTCAACTGATACCGTGTCAAAGACCTGATATACCCATAGACCCTTGTCGTTTTCAGCTTCGATGAACGGCATAATGGCATCACCCAGAGCGCATAGATTATCCTCACCGTGCACCACAATTTCCTGTCTGTCCCATTCAAACTTAACTATCTGGTGCTAGGTGGATGGCACGGCCTTGGCTACATGAATCCAGGTTCGCCCTAGCAAAAGATTTTAAGAAACCGCTAAATCCAACACTTGGAATTCCATAGTGAAATCAACAAGCCCTATTGTCAATTCTAGTATTATATCACCCACTGAATCTTTTCCCCACCGTCGAACCCTCGAACACAAATGTTGTTTTTGCAAATTCTATCATCGTCCACTTTCATCTTGTTCAGCGTGGAGAGAGGGAAAATGTTTGCACTAGACCCGTTGTCGATCAGAACTCGGGTAACCACATAATCTTCGTATTTCACTGTCAGATAAAGGGCCCTATTATGCTTAGTACCCTCCACGGGCAACTCATCATCGGAGAAGGTAACTCTGTTCACCTCGAATATTTTGTTTGCTATTTTCTCCAAGTGATTTACCGATATCTTGTCAGGAACATGGGCCTTATTTAAAATTTTCATCAGCGCCCGACGGTGCTCATCGGAATGGATCAATAATGAGAGCAATGAGATCTGCGCAGGGGTCTTTATCAACTATTTTACAATGGAATAATCTTGATCCTTCATTTTCCTCAAGAACTCTTCTGCCTCTTCTTCAATTACAGCCTTCTTCACTGACACTGGATTATCTTTGGCGGCTTTAGCTTTTCTCAACCCTTCAAGGGCAAAGCATCTCCCTGAGTGAGTCAGACCGTGGGTTTCACAAACTTCTTCTTTAACTTCTTTCCCTTTATACATCACTGTTACTCGGCAATAATTCCACGGAATAGCCTTACCATTGATTATTGGTAGTTGATTCACTAGCTTGATGATAACAGGCTCTATGCGAGCACCTTCCACGACTACGACGGGCTTGGTAGCTGCCCCTGGCACCACCACTTTGGCTTGTTCCTGTTTCACTGCAACAACGCTCAAAGACTCCTTCTGAGCCACCACAACTGGTTTACTACCTATCTCTTTCACCTTGATCGATGTTTTCCCATTAGTTGGCTTTCCCTTTGGCCTGTCCTCACTAGACCTGATCATCATTACAGTCTGTGAAGGCTTCTTATGCTCTCCTTCCTTTTGCACTAGCTCAATCATATGAGTCTCGTGATGGGTTGGCAATGGATTCTTATTGATATTAGATGTCTGCGAGGCTTGCACCTCAATTCGGCGGGTATCAATGAACTCCTGAATAACTGTTTTCAATTTACAGCACTTCTCTGTGTCGTGCCCCGGAGCCCCCGAACAATACTCACAACTCAACGAATGATCAAGATTTCATGGAAGGGGATTTGTCAACTTAGGATCAATTGGACTGAACATTCCCAACCGCCTTAGCCTATGAAATAGACTGTATATGACTCTCCCAAAGGGGTGAAGGTTTTCTATTTCTGCATTCTCTCCTGCTTGAAAGTTTGGTTAGACCGGAAACCTGCTCCAGGGGGATTTCTGTAGGCTCTTGGAGGTGGGTAAGTGCTTTGGGGAGTTGGGTAAGTATATTGTGGGGTTGGCGTGCGCCATTGCGCGTGGGAAGGAGGTTGGGAGTATGTTTAGGCATGAGGGACAGAGAAGTGGGGATCAGGAGGTGGGTAATAGTGTTGTGGTGGACTATATAGAGTGTGGGGGTAAGTTTGGGGGTGGGGTCGAGGTTGGTTATAATATGGTGACGGGCCCTTGGGCCAAGCTCTTGACTCAACTACTGCAACATCCTCTTTCTTCTTCTTCCCTAATACACCCCCAGTGCCTCTTTGAATAGCTTGGGTGGTTGCCTTGATTACTGAATAGCTCATTATTTTGTTGGATTTAAGTCCTTCCTCCACCATGCTTCCCATTTTTACCACCTCGTTAAATGATTTCCCCACTGCTGACACCAAGTGACCAAAATAGGTGGGCTCCAAAGCCTGCAAGAAGTAATCAACCATTTCACTTTCTTTCATTGGCGGGTCAACCCTCACCGCTTGCTCCCTCCAATGGAAACCATAGTCTCTGAAGCTTTCCCCAGGCTTTTTCTTAATTTTTGTCAGCGACAAACGGTCTGGGACAATTTCGAGATTATACTGAAAGTGACATGCAAACGCTTGAGCCAGATCATCCCAAGTGTACCACCGACCATGATCTTATCGGGTGTACCATTCCAAAGCCGAGCCACTTAAACTTTGACTGAAGTACGCCATCAATAATTCGTCTCTCCCACCGGATCCTCTCATCTTGCTACAAAAACCTCTTAGATGTGCCACATGATCCCCATGCCCGTCATATAAATCAAACTTGGGCAACTTGAACCCTTCTGGTAACTGGACATCTGGGAATAGACACAGGTCTTTATAGGCAATGCTTACTTGCCCACCTAGCCCCTGCATATTCCTGAAAGATTGCTCCAAGCTCTTGACTTTCCTAGCCATCGCTTCCTGTTCAGGATTCTTAGGAGGCTTCTCAATTTTTGTCGAGAGGTCAAAATGAGGAGGGTAAGGACATGGTTCTGGTGCTTTGAAGGTTGGTTCTGGGGGATAATAATGGTTGTCTTGAGTCTTGAACAGAGGCTCACTAGAAGATCGGTGCAATGCAACAGGTGGAGGCGCTACAAACACAGGAGTGGTTGGTGGGGGAGGGTATGGAACTGGTTTGGGTGGTGGGGCCGGGGGTGTTTGGGAAGTGGTGCCATAGCATTGTTGGTAGGTAGGAAAGGCCGGGTATGAATTCACAGTGGGAGGATCTTGAGGTTGAACCAATGGTGGGATATAAGCTTGGCTGGCGGGATAAACAGTTGGTGGATGCCCCTGTACCCAGGCTTGATACATCTCAGCCATTTGTTGTTTCAACTTATACATCTCTTCTATCATTGCACTAACATCAACTTCCTCCACTTCTTTTGATGGGTCAACAATACTCGCATCCAGTTCTTGGTTAGTCATTTTCAGCTTGTCTTTTGACCGGGTGTTGTAGGAATGGGTTGCCAGAATGCCAGTCAACTTACCACCTGCCTGGACTAAATACATCAACAACAACTTTATTAGTGGTTAGGGCTTTAACGGATTTGATAACCGCACGTTTGGGGGATGAATGCACCTTAAGCAGTTAACCATTTCTATCATGCATTTGCTCGGCTGCTTGCGTCATCCCGGCTTTCCTTATTTCCGATTGCAAACCTTTTTCTCTTTTTTTTCTTCTTTTTCCTTTTTTTTCGTTCTTTCCTTTGTTTTCTCTTTGTTTTTATTCTCTCATTCCCTTTTGTTTTGCCATTGTTTCTTTCTTCTGCTTTCCCTTTTGTTTTTCTTTCCTCTCTTGTTTTTCCTTTCTTTGCTTTCTCTCTTTTTCATTTGGTTACGGTCGAATTCTATGGAGATTGCCTACGTATCATGACCCCGCACGAATCAGACGAAGCGTAGTTCTTGAAGATGAAAGGTAAAAATAATAAAATATTTTTTTGGAATTTTCAATTTTCATAATAAAATAAACTTTGATTACAATGACTTGAAAACTAACAGACTTTGAACAAGAAACTAACAAATTCGGATGAAAAGATGAAACACAGACTCGAAAAACGAACAACCCACATACTCTAATAAAATAAATACAAACTCAAAGAAAAACTTGACCGACTTTAATAGAAAGACAATACATACTCAAGAAATCATGAATACATTAAGGCTTCAATTACTCCTGGTGCCCGCGGGGCATCATTCGGCCTCGCCGCGGGCCTATCTGCGAGATTCCCCTGTAAGCGATCCAAATCACTCATAACCTGCTTGACGAAAATCATCACTGCGGCGAAGAAAGTGGTGCGAGTCATATCCTCGCACACATGGCATTTTACCGCAATGTAATCAGCAATGGCTAGGATCCTCTCTCTAATTCTGCCTTTTTCTCGAAGCAACCGCCCTATCTGTTCACTCCTGGCTTCTAACACTTGAGAATCATGAAGGTTTTAACTTTGCAACTGTTGTATCCCTTCTTCCATTTGGTCTATCAGATCATAAAAGTGCTCCCTATCAGCTTTGAAATCCCTAGCCTGTTTGGCTGCCTCATTTTCAAGAGCAGCTACCTTTCCTTTTAAGCTAGTGATTGTCCCCTTGTACTTTCTCTTCATCTGTTGCACAAATTGAGCCTGACCTTTGGCATTTTCTGATAGTCGAGCCTGGGCTTCTGCCAGACCAACCTTTGACTTTTCTAGGTCATCGTGGCACTCGAGGGCTTTCTTTTTTAGGCTGCTTATCAGTCTTTCATCTGCTCGACTCCTCTCCGGGTTTCTGACAGCTATTTTCAACTTCCGGACTTGGGTCTTGAGAGCCTCATTTTCCTGAGTCAATCTTTTCTTTTCCCCCTCATCTGCAGCAGCTTGCACACCATTTTCAAATTGTAGGTCCATAACTTGTTTTTCCAGCTTGCTTATTTTAGCCATGTAGCTTTCTTCTTTTGCCAACCAACCCCATTGTTCTTGTGATTCATTAGTAAATTGTTGGACATGAGCTTTATTAGCAGGTCTTTGGGGAATCTGGAATCTTTTCCCGAACCAGACATTATACTTAGGATCCACTTCTCCTCTAGCTGGATCTCGGACTATGGTTCTAGGTTCGAGAAATCTACAACATTCCATAGCTTGCGAATTTTATCTTCTGGAAATGTGGCTTTTCAACCCAACTCAATGACCTGTTTACTGAGGTCTTCATCACTGGGGACGACTTGAAACCTTCCTAATTGGCGCAATACCCGGTGGGGAGCATATGGCTGGATACTTCGGATGCCTATTAAGAGAATATAACACTCTCCAGCCGACATGTATACTGCCTCAGTGACAGGAAGCCATCCAAATGACCATTCAATTTTATCGGCCGTCAGGGATCTCAATTGTACAAGCCAAGCTTCAGTACCTTCAGGAAATTGAACACCCATTACTCGTTATTCAAACTTTTTAATGCAACTTAATCCAGTCAAACCATAATTCATATATCCCACCCGGTGGCAGAGGTGTTCCTGCATCCACAATTGAAGTAACAAATTGCAACCTTGGAAGAACTTTCCTCCTTCCCGGTAGATAGTCAAGGCCCGGTAGAGTTCAGACAAGATCAGGGAAACCACAGTGCTATTGGCCTTCTTAATTGCAACATCGATCATCCCTACGATGCCCATTTCTATCTTACCATCTTTTCGTGGACATATCACAATCCCCAAGAATGCTACTATGAATGCCAAACCCCGCCTTGCTTCCCATTTGTTTCTATTTCGGCATGGGTCAGCCCAAGGTTCGGCTCTTTGAAACCTCGAGGATTACCATAACGTTGATATAAGAACAGGAGAGTACAACATCCTTCAGATAGGTCCTCATTCTGAACATCCCGGCTAATAATCAGTAGATCCAAAAATTGGTGTGGAGATACCGGTCTTGGTGACAAAGGATATTGACCTCTCAGGTTTCCATCAAGGCCTACATAACCTGCGACTTCCTCCAGCGTAGGTGTAAGCTCAAAGTCAGAGAAGCGAAATACATTGCGATTCGGGTCCCAAAAAGGTATTAAAGCTTTGATGATATCCGATCTTGGCTTAACATTCAATAAAATGACGAGACCTCCCATGACTTTCACCATTGCTTCTTTACTACCTTTTGCCAGATCATTCCACCACATGTGAAGCCTTAAGGGGATCTCATTAAGGACTGTGAAAGGTTCAATTTTAGTTGTGCTCATCCTGCACATTTATTAAGGTTATTAAGAAAAAAAATTAAGATTTATTTGACTCAAAATAAAACTGACATTTTTCTTGTTTTTTTCAAATTACAATAAAAGACCCGGTTTTGCGAACACTGCCTTTCAGCACCTCGGGGACGAAGATTTTAAGGTTGCATTGGCTAACCGGCCAAAACTTTGGAAAATAACGAAAGGTGGCTGTTCTTGCAAAAGCATCCTTCCGGCGCCCTTTTAGGGACATTCGACTATTTTTGACAAGAATGGCATCACCTTAATTATTTTTAAATAGAAACAATTTTTTTTGTTCTTTTCAGGCTATTTTTGCAAAAGGGAAGTTGGACCCGATGGGGGTTGCCTACGTATCCCATAACCTGTGAGAATCCAACTAGCGTAGTTCGGGCAAATAAAACAAACTATTTTTGAAAATAAAACATTTTTCTTTTTCTTTTCTTTCATTTCATCGGCAAATAAAATAAACTATTTTTTGAAAACATTTTTCCCACTTTTGTCCTTTCAATTTCTCAAAAATTTGGCAGAGTTTCGACACTATTTGGGCATTGGTATTTTCAAAACAGGTGATTAACTCTCTTAACCCTCTACATTGCCATTTCTCTCTTCTTCTTCCTTTTCAACATTTCCCAATATTCAAAAGCTGGTCAGCATGCGAGTCCAAAGCAAAACAATGCGCAAGTAGCAAGTAAAATGCATCAGGATGGTCTTTTTCATTTCAGGTACACCTGTCCTAGATAGACCCAACCCCTGTGTTGAGTCTCCTAAGTCAAAAGCACACGATGCAAACAAACGTTCCTACTAGGAATCCGACATGAGGCTGAGTTATTCTAGGTTCAAAATCTGGGTTTGTTGTACTAGACCTGGCTTACCCGAGCGAACAACTTGAGCCGAGGGGGAGGCAGCGTACCGGGAATACAGAAGCTTCACCGGCTTAGCAACTTATCCGAACCTCATTCTAAACTAGGATTGGACTCTAGACAAAAAAGAAGTCACACGAAGTGCACCCTTCTTCATGATTTAGAAGACTCATAGAGAAGATCGGTTTCGTAGCAATTTATATATACAATTCACCAAATATCAAAGCGGTAAAGCATTTAGCACATTAAGCCCAAACATGTATAAAAATCAGATGAATCCAAATATAACAATTTAACTGAGGTCGAATTCTGAACCCTGAACCAAAAGTTCTGGGTTCTTGTCCCCAGCAGAGTCTCCAGAGCTGTCACACCTCCTTTTTTACTACACCCTCGTGAAGGGGTATAATAAAGGGAGTTTTTCCAATTAAAGGACGACCGAAACGGGATTCATTATCAAAAGATTCAGAGTCGCCACTTGGGAGATTTATGGTGTCCTAAGTCACCGGTTTGAATCCCGAGTCGAGGAAAAGTTTTGACTCTGTTTCATAGTCGCGAACTAGAAATTCGAGTAAGGAATTTTGTTAACTCGGGAGAAGGTGTTAGGCATTCCCAGGTTCCGTGGTTCTAGCACGGTCTCTCAACTGTCATGTTCGGTTTAATTATCTAATTTTAATATAGTTTGAACCTATGTGCAATTTTAAATTATTTACTGCTTTTAATTAATTTTTAAAAAATGTTGAACGTCATTTAAAACATGTCTTTAGATCGCGTCACATGAAATGCACCCGCAATCCGGAACACATCTTATTCAACGTTTTGGGATTTGGATTTTGGTCACATGAAATGCACACCCGAGTTTAGGAAGGTAAAATTATTAAAGAACGCACCTAAAGCAACGAACGTGTTGTTGACTTTGTGGGAGGCCATGAAAATCCGCTAAATGGTACATCCCGAGTTCTAACTATTTGAAAGAAATAATTAAAGAGGGTCACGCAGTTTGTGAATTTTGTTTGGCGCGTCGCACCTAAATTTATTTTAAAAGGACATCCTAAAGATGAACTATTATTATCTATTAAGGATTGTCTCTAAAAAACTTAATTAATTAGCATTCTCAATTAACTACTACTAAAGCCTTCAAGCAAGTTTGGGCCTCGAGTTCAAGTCCAAACTCAAACAAGGGGACCCTCGTTACTGAAAACCCCTTAATTCAAGCCTACCACCTAACTTGAAAGTCCCAATGCCTGCATTTAAACCATTGGATCCAATAGTCGATTAGACTTTCAGAATGTTGGGCCTCAAAGCTGACCCAAGAGGAAGGAGAAATTAGCCAGCTTCATTCATAAGAAACTGCCTCACGTTTGGGCCTCAACACAAGCCCAAATAGGGAAATAAATTAGAACTGGGACCCTGATCGAACTCCCACAGCCTCATAATTTAACAAGCTAATTGATTTGGTGGGATGATAATATCAGGGCCTATTGTTAAATAACTGGGCACAACGTTAGGCTCAGTTTTTCCATGGTCCAAAATGTGAGTAATAACAAAGATGACATCAGTATTAACACATGAAGGTGAGATCCAAAATTTGATTACCTAATTTA
Source organism: Nicotiana glauca (assembly GCA_026770625.1). NCBI lineage: Eukaryota > Viridiplantae > Streptophyta > Magnoliopsida > Solanales > Solanaceae > Nicotiana > Nicotiana glauca. The sequence goes on along the minus strand of MU787794.1, from coordinate 75,837 downwards.
AAACTTTGATATCAATTAACGCTAATCCAAACCACAGACTAACTTCTTTTAGATTTCACTTCTTAACTAGTGGATAAACAAACAATGATATTACATGTTTAAAAAGATGTACGTGATTTGGACTCCATTTTTACAGACCTCAAATCTCTAATCAAGCTTCACCAAGACGAAGTTATATGAGTTGATGCATTGAAACAAGGGATTATTCCTAGTACCTATTAAACCAACAGAAACAAAACTAGTACAAACCACCCAATCACTTTATGATTTAACATCTGAGTCACACGGAATTTAAACTAAAATTTGAAAACCTGATAATGAACATTTGAAGTAAAAATTCAAACGCGAGTACATGGGTAAGCATTGATAAACCCCAAACCCATTTCTACCTTAGAACTAACATTAGCTTATAAACTATATCTATATTACTCAAACTGAAGCAAACAAATAGAAAATATGCCCCAGTTCACAGTCCATAATTAATTACAATGAAAATTTAACTAAGTCATGAAACTACTTGAAATACAATAACTCGTTAAAAGAAAAACCAACAGAGAAATCATGCATCACTTTCATTTCATTTTCAAACTTGAGAGCTACATCGAAGTGGTTTCAGGATGTAGAAAAGAAGTGAGGATCAGCAGAGTAAAACAACAATTAAACCCAACAGCAACACAACTCAACCAAATTGAGAGCCAAAACCCAGAGAAGGTGATCACAAAACCCACAGCAAACCAGTTTTCCTCTGAAGAGAAAATAAAACCCAAACAATGCTCCACCAGTTTTTAAAAAAAAATGATATCCACTCCAATGCAAAAACCCAAACCTCTGAATTAGACTTTATGACCAATATTCAATCCATTTTAAGCCCTAAGTGAACAAAATGGCTTCAGTTGTAAAGAAAACTTCAGGAACTAAAGTTAAAGCAATGGAACAGTGATCTTAGAGATTTCTGCCTCCTCTGTTTTTTTAGTATATTTTCACTGCCTTTTCAATGCTTTTTTTCCTCCTATTGCAAGGCAGGGTACTTCCATTTTTATAGGCAAAGTTAGGACAACTTTCAGATTTTTCTTTACACCCTTGCCCCCTCTTTTAACTTCAGTTTTTAGCTTAGAAGTCCTTAAAGGACTGACTTATTGCCCAAGTTATATCACTAAGTTCCTAAATTTCAAGTTAGAACCCCCATCTAGAAGGTTCTAGGGGTTCTATATCAGTTACTGCAGGGATTCCCTAATTGAAATACCTATACTACCCCTGAATCAATTCTGAAATTACTAACCTATGTTAACCTAACCCTAGCCCATTCAATCTTGGTCAAAAATGACCATGGTTAATTACAAAGGGCTGGAATTATTCAGCTATAACCAAACAGGATTCAATTAACACAAAACGCCAAAAATTGAACTAACAATCCAACTAACCTATCTTAAGAACTTGAATTAATTTTGATTAACTAAAAATGCAGGCTATTACTATGATTTAAGCAGAAAACCAAGCATAAAATACAAAATCATGCTATCTATTATCAATCAAAACAAAAATCATGAATCAAAACTAAAAATCATAAAAATCATAAAAATCATAAATAAAAAATGAATCAATACGAACAGAGAAGAAATAAGAAGAAAAACTTAAACAAAAGAAATCTAGAACGCTGATTGATGCAAAAATCAAAGCATATATGAAGAAGATAGAAAAAACTAAATTCAAGCTAGTTTTAATAGGAGGGAGTTGGAATAATAAAAGAAAAAAAATAGGAAGACTTACCTATGTAAGATTGAACAAGACTGACTCCGATTCGAGTCTCGAAATGATATTAAACGTTTGTTCTTCAACAAGAACAAATGAAAATATTATTTCGTGACTCGGATCAGGCGCTGGACTCAAAATATTGGGGAAGAAATCTTCCATCTTCAAACTCTAGGGTTCTGCCTCTTTTTCGATTTGAATTCTAGGGTTTTGGGTAAGATTTGAAGGAAACTAATCTGGGATTTGGGAAGAGGGGGTCAAGGTGGGTCTAGGGTATGATTTTGGTTGGGTTTAGTGACGGCGCCGCCTGACACAGCGGATGCGGCTATTAGGGTTTTTCTTATTCGAACAATTTGAGTGGGATTTGAGGGGAACAGGGAGTGGATTGGGAAATAAGGAGAGGAAAGGGAGCTATGGTGAAAATTTGGGGGCATTTGGACCATCGCCGCCGGCAGAGGCGATTTCCGGCCATCGGCTTACGGTGGGGGACAGCAGAGTTAGGGTTTAAGTGTTGGGGTGTGAAAGAGACGAAGCGTAGGGGGGTTCTGAGAGGGGTGGTGTCATTTGAAAATATATATATATATATATATATATATATATATATATATATATATATATATATATATATATATATATATATATATATATATATATATATATATATTAAGTAATGTAGGCTTCTCAACCGTTAGATTAAAAAAACCTAGACAGTTGAGAATAATTCGAGCCAAAACGACGTCGTTCTGAGGGTAATAGAAGCTGGACCGGTTCAGGGGTGATTTTGGGATGGGTTGGAACGGGTTTAGACGGGTTTTGGGTGGGTTTGACTGAGTTTTGACTTGGGCCAGCCTAATTTTGGGTATTTTAATAAAAGACTCAATTATTATTATTTTAAATAATTTTTCTCTCTTTTCCCTTCTAAAAATTAAAACCTGAATCCTAAACTAAATTATAAAACCTCATTAATTTAACAAAAATACTAATTAAATCTAACTAATTATCACAATTAATAAAGCAAAGAAAAACTACTCAAAATCGAAAATAAAAAATCAAAAGGTGTAACATAACTATTTTTGTGCTTTTCTCTTTTTTTTTTTTATAAAATAACTCAATTACTAAGTAATTCTTAAAAATGCAAAGTTAACTCCTAAATGCACATGCAACATATTTTTGTATTTTTCGTGAATAAAATAAACGTGCACAGACAAATGCAAACTACAACAGAAAACGTCACACAAATTCACAAAATTACAAATAATTAAAAAAATTTATTTTGTTTTGAAATTATGGAAGTAATTCATATAGGGCAAAAATTATGTGCTCATAATGATGCCTAGAGGGGCTAAGTATAAAAAAGGTCAATTTCAATTACTAATCGTTAGAAATTCTACCTATAGGATTTTATCACTCGCTTTAAAGTGTTAATATTAAGCTTTCAAATACTATTTCATTGTTTAGCTCTGCCACTATTAGAAAGCATGCCTATAGGATCAAACTTAGTAATTCTGAGTATTTCCAACAGTCATCACTGCCAACTACTGCGTAAATCACCTAGAGATCATGTCTATAGGTTTAATCACGTATAATTTGTAATTTCAATAAGAACCATGCAATACCATATTCCCTAAACTATATAGTTATTTAGAAATCATGTTTATAAGATGGAACCTTACATGTGAAATTGCCTACACGAGGTCACATAGAAACCATATCTGTAGGGCTTAATGGTTTTATTTGGCTCAATTATGAAACTGTCTAACGCTTAATGTGAGAATTTGTTCGCGTGCATTTGTTGTCTAAGTGTGGAGGCCAAATTGAGCCCTTAATTTCCTCTACATGAAGTCCAACTTGTTTTGTATGTCGCCTAATTTTATCATTTTTGAGCAGCCTAATTTAGGTGTAGAACTATCCAAAATAGAGGTCCAAACGCCTCCTGAACCATAGGTGTGGGATGGGTAGTGCACGCATAAGATACGATTTAGAATCAAGTAGTACGCTTTAGGTAACAAACTCAAAGATAGTAATCGGGGAGCAGAAGATGATAGTCTGTGCCCGCTGAATAATACGAGTAACACCCCATCTTGAGGGAGTTACAAAGTATTATTTATGTTGCACGGGGTGATCTTTTAGGCTAAAAAAACTTAGGACCCCCCATCTTGTCTTTAAATCAATTATTGGTGTTTATTCAAGGTTTTTTGATAATAACTGGCCAAACTTCTTGTCTTTCTCTCTATTTAATTGACTAATTCATATAATTCGAGTTTGGCCGAGACCCACAGTTGTGGACCTCGAATAGTGCCTAACACCTTCTCTTCAAGGTAATTTTAGGCCTCACCCGATCTTTGGTAATGCGAACTGGTTAAACCAGATTTATTTATAAATAGGTGCCCTAACGCACCTCAAACCCGTTAGGTGGCGACTCTCTCTTTTAACACCTTCCTTAAAAGAGTTGTTACGTGTCGAAAATAGATTTCGTGAGAAAAAGGGGCGCGACACATTACAATGTGCATTCCCGTTGATATTAACTGAGCTAGATATCGAGTGATTTGTATTATTATCACCATTTCCTGCCTGTTGATTTGGATATTGAATGTTATTGCATGGCCCAGAATGCCCGCTTCCAGCTAAGAGTTTACTTGGTAATTTTATGGTTGTGGTGGTGATGTGAAGAATAGGGGCTGGTTTGGAAAGTGGGGTGGCAGTGGTGGCAAGTTTTCCATTGTTGGAACTCTGTGGTGGTGGGGAATATAGACTAGACGAAATCTTCTTCTTGCTGAGAATGGAAGTCTTGACATTTTGTTCTTGTGAGTGATTTATTAATTTAGAGGTTGTATTAGGAAGGGTAGCCTTAGTAGGTGATAATAGGCTATATAGATGTTATTTACACTCCAATTGTGCCATGTTTTATTATTGTTTTAAAGTCTAAATGATACCAAAATACTCTAATTAATATTCTTTTGCTTCGCAGGGACTAATCCAAGTTAGGACGAGCCTATCGAGTGTTTTGGAGTAAAAAGGTGGATAAAAGCCAATCAAGAAGACCTCGAGCGAAAATAAGCAAGAAAGAGGCAGAGAGGACTAGGCTTGAAGCCACCGTGATCGAGGTCGACTGCGGCTGGACCAGAGTGGGCTAATGAAAGCGATGAAGAATGTTTCTATTTCACCGTGGTCGCGCCGCATTTTACCGCGACCTGGAATTGTGTAACTGCCCAGAATTTTGGGACTAAAGTGTAAATTGGGGAAAACTTATCACAACCCTTTATAAACTCAACAAACTCGCCCAACCAAGGTTTAAGCTTGTTTTTAGATTGATTTGGAGGCTAGAACAAGTGTGAGAAGAACAACCAATCATTAGAGTTTTTCTCTCTTCTCTTTATTATTTCAATTGCACATTATGACTACTTTTGTAGTTTTATCTTGCTTTGCTATGAGTAGCTAAACAATTAATCTAGGGTTGATGGAACCAATTGTTGGATGAAGTTTCAACTCAATTTTGTTATAATTGAGCCGGGTTTATTATATGATTGTTCAATTATGTTTTGTATGGTGATTAATTGAATGGGCCCTTGATTAATCGTGTCTAATTGCCTTGTATTGCTTGAGAAAGAATACTAGGTTAGACTGTTGTTGAACAATACCACTTTTGGATAATTGAATAGATTCATTACTTAAACTTAAAAGTGGGGTTAGAGATAACGAAACTTTGATGGGATAATTTTGAGCTGCATAAATTATCAGCCAGAGTAGTTCGAGAGAATGCTCTAGTAAATTATTGTAGTTGATCGAGAGATAATTGCAATAGCCCATAGCTCATATCCTCATAGAGTAATACAATGAGATTATAGCAAAAGAGTTAAGACCTAAACTAGCAATCGGGGAAATCAATACCCTAGACCTTTTTACCATTGAATTATCCTTGATTCAGCATATTGTTAGTTTTAATACCATTTTGAATTAGTTAAACGAAAACCCAATATTTATTGATAAAAATCTTGCATCTGAAAATTATTTGAGTTGATAATAATATCACTGAGAGTTGTAATAGATAGGTTAGTTCCCTGAGGATTCGACTCCGGACTTAAAAATCGGATTATATTTGCAACGATCGCTTTGTCTTTTATAAGGCATAGTTAGGCGTGATCAAACTTTGGCGTCATTGTCGGGGAATTAATGGTGTTATTTATTACAACATAGAAGTAGTGCTAGAATTATTAGCTTCGATCAAATTTCTATGGTGTTAAATAATTTTGCATTGAAAGTCTCACGTTTGAACTCTTGTGTGATTCAGGTGAATGCCTAGAAATTCTTCGAGGACTGGTGAACTACTTGAAGATCTCTCAGACCCCGAAAAAACATTTAGGGCATTAAACTGTGCCAACAAAATGGACAAATAGTCACAACAAACACACCAATTTGAAATTGAAATGGGAGATAACGTCAACGGAAACACCAGGGTTGACCAAGCTGACCCAAATGTCAGAGTGGTGGCACCTCTTGTGCCAGAAGCTGCACTTTATGATTAGGCACCGCCAACAGATGACAATTTGGCCACCGCCATTACTGTGCCTCAATAGAAGCGGAGACATTCCAGATCACCAACAACATGCTGCATCTTTTGTAGAATAAGGGATTGTTCTCCGGGTCACACATTGAAGACCCTCAACAACACTTGAAAAATTTTCTATCGATTTGTATGAACCAAAGGCAACCAAATGGGACCCCAGAAGCCATCAAGCTGTTACTATTTTTGTTCTCTATGACTGGGGAAGCTCAGACTTGGCTGAATTCGCTTCAAATAAATTCCATTGTCACTTAGGAGGAATTAGTCAAGCAGTTCCTGAACAAGTTTTACCCACCCAACAAGACTGCAAGATAGATTAATGAGATATTGTAGTACAAGCAGCAGCCTACTAAGTCCTCGCATGAAACTTAGGAAAGATTCAAAGGGCTGCTAGTGAAGTGCCCCCACCATGGTATTCCAGACCAGATGCTCGTCCAGAGATTCTACTTGGGGTTAGCAGACAATTTAAAAGCTAATGTAGATGCTTCAGCTGGGGGTGCATTTTTTAGCAAGACGTTCACAGAATGTAAAATTCTTCTTGACAATATGTCCTAGAATTTTGGGTGGATGATGAGAGCTACAACCTTGGCACCAGTAGTGCATTCAGTTCCTCTTGACCCAAACAATTCACATGTAGAGAACATAGCCACACTCATAACTCAGATGAGTATATTGACAAAGATTGATGAGATGGGTACAAAACAAGTGCATATCGTTGACACAACAAACGAAGGACTGTGCACACCTTGCATTAATCAGTCTTATGTGTGTTCATGGAGTGAAGGTGACAACCAAGGGTTAAGAGGGATATGAATTATGTCAACAATTTTGGCGGTTAGATCCAAGGAGCACAACAGTGGAGACCAGCACCTAATCAGCAGTATAGACCAAGCATGCCATAACCTGGAGGTATGCAACCCCAAGGTCAAATGGTGTCATATCAGAGACAACATGGCTATCCACAGCAGAACCAACAACAGTTGGCATATCAGCCACTTCCTCAGCAACAGAATGGCAATATGGTAATCAAAGGTATGCTTTAACAACTCATTGGAACAAATGGAAAGATGCAGAAAAAGTTGGCAGTGCATGACTCAGCAATAAAGAACATTTAAACTCAATTTGGGCAGCTGTCCATGACCTTAAACACCCGCCCCCAGGGAACATTGCCAGCCGACATGAACACTAACCCCTAGGAGAAAAACCCGAATCAGCTAATTGCAGTAAGTCTCCGGAATAAGAGAAATTTAGACAGGGAGCAAGAAGTTGTGCAATCCAGCAGAGAGACTATGCCAGCCATTCCAGTTCCGGTGGAGGTAGATGAATCAGCAGAACTTATTGAAGTGGTGGTTGAACAGGTTCAGGATGATAAGGGTAAGGCTAAAGTGAGTGAACAAGCTGCAGAACAAGTGGTACCTCTTGTGCCATAGAATCCCAACAAAGAGAAGCCAGCAAGCAGTGTACAAAGGTTGATACCTGCACCGTTCCCGCAGAGACTGGCAAAACAAAAGAAAGAAGATCAATACATGAAATTCATGGAGATGATTCGTCAAATTCAATTAACTATTCCTCTAATGGATGCTTTGAAGGAGATGCCAGGATATGCAAAGATGATGAGGGACCTAATGTCACAAAAATTTGACTTTCAGGACCTGTCCACAGTAACTTTGACACAGATATGCAGTGCATTAGTGACAAGACCCATGGCTCAAAAAATGTCTGACCCAGTTCATTATTCCGTGTACTATCGGTAGTTATGCCTTTGAAAAAGCATTGTGTTACTTAGGAGCCAGTATAAACTTGATGCCTTTGGCAATATATACAAAACTAGACATTGGCAGAGCTAGACCGACTTCGATGTTGCTGCAACTGGTTGATCGCACGGTTAAAAGGCCGATAGGGATTGTTGATGATGTGATGGTACAAGTGGGAAAGTTTGTATTCCCTACAGACTTTGTCATTCTGGATTGCCAGGTAGATGAGGAGATACCCATCATTCTAGGGAGGCCATTCTTAGTCACTGGGAGAGCATTGATTGATTGTGAAACTAGGGAATTAAAAATGAGGTTAAACGATGAATAAGTTATATTCAACATTCAGCAATCCATGAGAAGACCCAGTGAATATGCTAATTGCTCCTTAGTGGAGGCAGTGGATGTGATATTGCAAGCAGATTATGAGATCCTGAATGCGAAAGATCCATTGGTAGCTTGCTTGACAAATTTAGAAGAGATGGATGGTGAAGGGATGGCAGAGTGGGTCATGGCACTTGAAGGCCAATGATTCTGGAAGAGGTAACCTCAGTACGAGTCCCTTGAGTTAGAAAAGAGAACTACACCACCAGCAAAACCATCAGTAGAGAAACTGCCCAAACTGGAGTTGAAACCGCTTCCAGCTCACCTCAGGTACGATTTCTTAGGGCCTAATTCTACTTTACCTATTATTATATCATCTGGTTTACTGGCTGTGCAGGTAGAGCAACTCCTACATGTGCTACAGGAATGTAAGACTGCTATTGGTTGGACCATGGCAGACATAAAGGGTATCAGCCCACCTTTTTGTATGCAAAAGTTTCTCCTGTAAAAAGGGCACAAACTTTCCAAAGAACATCAACGAAGGCTGAACACGAATATGAAAGAGGTGGTGAATAAGGAAGTGATCAAACAGTTAGATGCAGGTATCATTTTCCTCATCTCTGACAATAATTGGGTCAGCCATATTCAGTGTGTGCCGAAAAAAGGAGGAATGACAGTTGTACAAAATGAGAATAACAAGTTGATCTCGACTCGTACAGTCACAAGATGGCGAATTTGCATGGATTACCGAAAATTGAACACAGCCACTCGGAAGGACCATTTACCCTTGCCATTCATTGACCAAATGTTGGACAGGTTGACAGGGCGATCTCACTTCTATTTCTTGGATGGATATTCGGGGTATAATCAGATCTCAATAGCCCCCAAAGACAGAGAGAAAACATCCTTCACCTGTCCGTATGGCATCTTTGCCTTCAGGAGAATGCCTTTTGGGCTTTGTAATGCACGAGCTACATTCCAATGGTGCATGTTAGCCATTTTTACGGACATGGTTGAAGACATTGTGGAGGTATTTATGGATGATTTCTTCGTGGTGGGGGATTCATTCGAGGACTGTCTTTACAATTTAAGAAGTGTGCTCAGAAGATGTATAGAGACAAATTTAGTGCTGAACTGGGAAAATTGTCATTTTATGGTACAAAAAGGGATAGTCTTGGGACATCGAGTGTCCAGTAAAGGAATCGAGGTTGACCATGCTAAGGTTGACGTGATTGAGAAGTTGCCACCGCCTACTTCAGTCAAGGCAGTGAGAAGTTTCCTTGGGCACGCCAGGTTCTACAGGCGATTGATAAAAGATTTCTCTAAGATTGCTAACCCCTTATGTAAACTCCTTGAAAACAATCAGCCATTTGTGTTTTCTAATGATTGCAGGTTGGCATTTGAGGAGTTGAAGAAGAGATTGGTGAATGCACCCATCATTGTCGCACCCAACTGGGAGTCCGCACTACTATTAAGTAGCAAGAGAGGGTCGCAATAGTTTTTACCCAATTTTGGGTCGGGATCGATATCCACAGAGAGCTAGAATTGGAGTCGAGTATCTATTTAGGTTGGAATAGCATATTTGTTCCAAATATCACTTCTATTCATTTTTGGTTTTTCTTTATATTCTACTATGATCAAACTACAAATTATAATTGCCACTAAATTAAACTAAGAGTAAATTGCTACAAGTTGTATCTAATGGTTTAAAAGGCACTAGGGTAGTGACTTCCACCTAGGTGGCCAATTGATGGGTACTTGCATCCAAGGCACGATTGACATGATTGGGGAATATGATATAACTGTAGCTCAATACTACCCACTCTACACCTCTCTGTAGAAAGAGTGATTTTGACCAATTGACTTTCTCAAGACCAATTGGCTTTGCACAATTGTCCAAGCAACTAGGGTTCAAGTCGGGTATTACTCTCTCGAGGTTTAACCCTTTAATTACGACTATCAAATCTCTTGAGTCCATCCCAATTCCTTGTTGAGTCAAGTTTGGAGACTTAGGCTCTCTTTCTCAAGAAGAGACCGAGTTAACTTAGCACAAACTAGTGTTTGCAACCACTAATTCATAAATTAAACCATAAAATTGACCCAAATAACAAATACCCACAGTCAATCTAACCTTAAATCACAACACCCATCAATTAACCACACTAGGGTTGTACCATAACCCTAGCTAATGGTTCTAGCTACTCATGCTTGAAGAGAAAATCAGACAAATAGATGAAGTGAAAGACATATTAATTAATTACTAAAGTAAATACAAAGATTCAATGATTAAAACTAAGTAAAAGTGCCCAAAATGGCTAAGAAAAGTCTTCTCACAAGCGCAGCTACTGTATTACAACGTCTAATGCCCTAAAATGGAAAAAGAATCTATTTATAGTAAGCTGGAAAAACTGGACAAAATTGCCCCTGCGGGGTTAGTGCGGACCGCACAAAATGGTGTGTGGCTGCACTAGGCTCTTGAACTTGAAATTTTGACTCTCTGAACCCAGGTTTCGTGGACCGCACAGAATGGACTGCGGCCGCGGAGGCTTTCAATGCAGTCTGCGTAGAATGGACTGCAGACCGCACAGGCTTCATCTTCTAAATTTGGCATCTCTCTGAACTTTGGTTATGCGGACCACACAGAATGGTCGTGCGGCCGCGGTGCTTCAGTGCGGACCGCACAAAACTTTATGCGGCCGCACTGCCTTGATGCCTGAAAATCCAACTCTCTGAATCTCCCTAGTGCGGATTGCACAAAGTGTAGTGCCGCCGCACTAGGTCTTTTTCTCCTGAGTTTTGTCTTGTGTTTGGTAGTTGTGCATGTTTCACTCCTTTTGAGCTGATCTTTGACATCTTGTCACTTTGTTGATCAAACCTGCAATCAAGCACAACTTATGAGCCTTTTGGGACTATTTTGTATGAATTTATAATCAAAGCATAAGCACAAAGGGGTATAAAATGCGTCAAAATCCCTAGTTATCAACTCCCACAAACTTAAGCTTTTGTTTGTCCTCAAGCAAACAAAATAAGACCCACCCTTTAAGGGAAAATCCAAGAAATTTTTAGCTTTCCTAAAGCAACCTCAACTAGCATCAATTGGGACTAACAATTGCCCTCGACACACATGAGTCATTAACAACATTTAACCTTTGAAAAACTAGTGATCAAGTGCGACACAAGAGCACCAAGAGTTGACTCAACACATCAAAGAACTCTTTCAATTACTTTGGTCATTGTAGAACCCAAACTCACACATCCTCAACTCTCTCTAAGCAAACCTCACCTTTAGAATATTGGCACACAAAATGAGGTTATTGGAAATTCACTTATCTCTCTCAAGGAAAGGTGACAAGTCCGGCTCTAAGTACCATATGTTTGCCCATTATGTAAGTATCCACTAATGTGAGCTTCATTCGACTCAAGATCATATAGGGCTTTTGTGGAGTCATTGTGAAGGCTTTTGGTCCAGGGTAGGTCATGTTTTTGTTCAAGTAGGTTCCATCTTCCCTTAAGCACTTCTTTTGATTCATTTGGCACAGTTCACTTGACTCTTTGAGTCATTTCACTTCTTTCTAAGGGGTTAGAGAGACACCATATCACTCTTTCTTGTGCTTTTCACACCTTTTCTCCTTTTTCAATTTTCCACGCCTTTCATTCATTATTTTTCTTAAATCCCTTTTTATTCTTTTTCACCTTGAACATTGTTTTTGTCTTTTTGCTTTTCTTTCTTTTTCATTGCCTTTCCTTTTCTTCATTTTTGTGCCTTTTAACCACTTTGTTGCAATCCTCGTCTCTCTCCCTAAACTTATACTTTTGCCATGTGCTAAAGGAAAGATTGGGTGCCAAGAGAGGGTATCTTTTAGGATGGGTATAGGCTTGTATCATTGTTCTTGAAAGAAAAAGGTCTAAGGCTCAAAAGGGTTAAATAGGGATATTATCATTGGTAGGCTATGAAATTGTTCAAACTATCATTTGAATCATGGAGAGCCTATAATCATTTGAAGCTTTGCTTGAGGCCCCCTTAACTACTAACTACTAAAAACCAAAAAGAAATAGAAAAACGGACTCAAACCCTTAAGAAGGTTGTCACGCCATCCATCATTGGGAAGAGCCACCCGGTTCACACAACACTCCACCTTTGGAAAGAACCATGGCATTAAGAAAATCAAAGGCTTATTGGAAACTCCGAAAACAAAAAGCTACGAATCACAAATAAGAAGCTAAAAACAAAACATTTTGCGGAGAATAGAATAAATATATACAAGAAGGGGTTTGAATATACAACGGGGGATGAATATATAAAATATGATGTAACTTTATATACAGACCAAAAGTGAAATAAAAGTGCGATAATATCAAATTATATACAGACCAAATTTGAAAAAAATCAAGAAAGCATAAAAATATCAACATACAATGGGGGATGAATATATACAATATGATGTAACTTTATATTGATCACTGCCACTCAACGCTACACCAAGGTAGGAAGAGCGGGTCGCAATAGCTTTTACCCGAATAGTGATTCGGGATCGAATTTCCACGGGGAGCTAGTAGTGGGGTTGTATTGTCTGTCTAGTCTAGAGATGCGGTTGTGCTTCTAATGTCACTTCAAACATTTTTGGTTTTCTTTGTTTTTTTTTATAACTACTATTATAAAAACTAATGATTAAAACTAAATTATGCTACGAGAATATTGCTAAGTTGTATTTAATATAGAGAAAGGCACTAGGGTCGTGGTATCACCTAGGTGGTTAATTAACGAGTAGAAACTACTAAGGATAGATTGACATATTTGGGGCTTATGCTATAACCGTTGCACAATTGTACCCACTCTCACACCTCTCGGTAGAGAGAGTGATTTTGCCCAATTGACTCTCTCGAGACCAATTGGGTAGGCCAATTTAGACCAAGCAACTAGGGTTCAAGTAGGGTGATTACTCTCTCGAGATTTAACCCGTTAATTGGGACTACCATTTCTCATGGGTCCATCCTAATTCCTTGTTGGGTCAATTTTGGGGTCATAGACTCTCTTTCTCAAGAAGAGTTAAACCCACAAAGCTAGAATCAATGTTTTCAACCACCAATCCTTAATTAAAACATAAAATCAACCCAAATAACAAACACCATATATCAATCTAACCTTAGATGGCAACACCCATCAATTATCCATACTAGGGTTGAGCCACAACCCTAGCTAATGGGTTTAGCTAGATATAATTAAAGAAGAAATTGAAGAAATAGATGAAGAACTAATCATATTAATTAATTACTAAGAAGAAACTACAATTATCTATCGTTAACAAAGAACAAAAATGCCAAAAATGGCTACAAACTCGTTTCCAGGTGCACAACTGTGTTTTCAAAATAATAACTTAACCTAAAAATGGTAAAATATTCTATTTATACTAGGCTGGAAAAACTGGATAAAAATACCCCTGCGGGGTAAGCGCGAACAGCGCAAAAAGTACCATGGCCGCACTAGCTCTTGGACTTATGATTTTAGCTTCTCTGAAGTTGAGGACCGCGGACCGCGATGGGAGTTGGGCCGGCCACATAAAGGAGCGCGTAGCGCATTGCTTGAAATTGCTAAATCCTCAACTCTCTGAATCTCGTTCACGCGGACCGCACAAAAGAGAAGTGCGGCCGCGTGGCTTTAATCCCCAAATTTTCTAGTCTCTGAACCTCATGTTCGCGGACCGCGTAAAAGGGTAGCGCGGCCGCGAAGTCTTACCGCGGACCGTGTGATTAGTACCGCGCCCGCGTTGCCTTCAACTTGAAAATGTCAAGTCTCTAAATCTCCTAGTGCAGCCGCATTCACTCTTGCGCGGTCCGCACCAGGCCTTCTTTTCCTCATTTCACTTAGCCTTTGACACTTGAGCATGTTTTACTCTATTTTGAGCCGATCATGTACATTTGTCGCTTCGTCGCTCAAACCTGCAATCAAGCATAACTTGTGAGCATTTTGGGACTATTTTTTAGCAATTTGTAACCAAAGCAATAGCAAGTAAGCGTATAAACTATGGTAAAATCCCGACTTATCAACTCCACCAAACTTAAACCTTTGCTTGTCCTCAAGCAAACAAAATAAGACCCACCCCTTAAAGGACAATCCAAGTAATTCCAGCTTATCCTAAAGTAGCCTCAACAAGCATCAATTGAGACTAACAATTTCCCTCAATACGAATGCATCATTAACACATTTAAACTTTGAAAAACCATGGATCAAGTGTGACACAAGAGCATCAAGAGTTGACACATTTCATCAAAGAACTTCTCTCAATTACGTTGGTCATTGTAGAACCCAAACTAACACATCCTCAACTCTCCCTAAGCGAACCTCACCTTTTTTAGTATTGACACACAAACCGAGGTTGATGGAATTTCACTCATCTCTCTCAAGAAGAAGGTCACAAATCCGTCTCTGGGTACCATATGCTTGCCCCTTATGTAAGTATCCACTAATGTAGGTTCCCTTCAACTCAAGATCCTATAGGGCTTTTGTGGAGTTAAATGTGAAGTCTTTTGGGTAAGGGTAGGACATGTTTTTATTCAAGTGGGTTCAATCTTCCCTTAAACACTTATTTTGATTCATTTTGGCACAACTCTCTTGACTCTTTTGAGTATTTCACTTCTTTACAAGGGGTTAGAGACACACATTGTCACTCTTTCTTATGCAATTCAAAACATTTCTCCTTTTTCTACTTTTTCCACACCTTTTTCACCTTTGTTTTCCTTGAATCCCTTTTTATTCTTGTTAACATTGGACTTTCTTTTTGTCCTTTTCTTTTCTTGCTTTTTCATTGCCTTCCTTTTTCTTTTGCTTTTGTACCTTTCTACCACATTGTTTCCTTTCTTGTCTCTCCCCCCAAACTTAGACATTTGCCATTACTCAAGGGAAGATTTGGGTGCCAAGAGAGGGTATCATTTAGAACGGGTATAGGCTTGTAGCATTGGTTCTTGAAAGAAAAAGGTTCAAGGCTTAAAAGGGTTAACTAGGGATCATTTCATTGGTAGGCCATGGAACTGTTCAACTTAACATTTGGATCAAGGAACACCTATAATCACTTCTCAAGTCAAATTTTACCTAGGATTTTGCCTCAATAAACATTCAGGGAAAGTTCTAGACCTTTGACTCGGGACTTGGACTCACAATTATATTTCTTACCACACACGCTAGGGGATTGCTATAGACATCAAGTCGAGGTCCCACAACGACCTTAGTTACGATTCAAGCACACAATGGTCCGAAAAGACCACATGATGATTGTTTGGTCAACGCAAGAGTCTCAAAGCCACGACTTTCACCATCCTAAACATAACATTATGTCTTTGACAATGGGATCAAAGGCAAATGTGTTAGTCCCAAGTGAAGCTTTGATTGAGGTACCCGTAACTACATCTATCAAAAATAATAGAAAAATTAAAGAAGCGGACTCAAACCCTTAAGAAGGTTGTCACTCCATCCATCATCGGAAAGAGCCACCTGGTTCACACAATACTCCACCCTTGGAAAGAACCGTGGCCTTAAAAAAACCAAGGGCTTATTAGAAGTGTCATAAACAAAACAAGAGGCTACAAGCCTAACTATAAAGCTAAAAACAATTTTTTTTTGCGAAAATAGAAAATAGAATAAATATGTACAATTGAGGAGTAGAATATACAACGGGGGATGAATATGTACAGAAATGCAACTTTATATACAGACCAAAAGAGAGAATAAAAAGTAAAACAAAAGTGGCTAAATTGTAAAGATATATACAACCCAAAATAGAAAATCAAAGTAAAGTATAAACTAACAGTCTGTATATACAGTCATCCATGGATAATTAAAAAGTAGGGCGCACCCCCACGAATAAAAGTTGGCATTGTCCCCAATGCCAACTAAACAGATAAGCATCAAAATCAAAGTAAAGGATATAGAGGCTCCCTAGGCCTGGTCAGTATGCATGGGATCCTCAGTGGTCCCCAAGTCCTCCGTATGTGCGAGAGCCTCAGACTGGCTCCCGGCCTCCTGCTGCTCAACTGCTGGGACTAGGGCCTGCTCCTGGACCGGTTGGATGTCAGGTGCCACATGTGGCAAACTGGAGGAGGCCTCCTGTAGGACTGCCACATCAATAATTGTATCAGCTGTACTGGGGAGCTTCCTCTTCTTCCTAGGCTACCTGGGTGCCTGCTCATGTTGTGACTCTGCTACTGGTGCTGCTGGATTTGGGGCTGGGTCCCCGAATAGCAAGTCTAGAGGCATCTGATCTGCCAATAGCTTGTCCACATCTGTCCTGAGCTGCTTCACAGACTCCTTAGAAGCCCATGATCTCCTCATCATCTTGTGCTCCTTGGAAAGCTCCTTCAGAGCCTTTCCATGTGACTCCACAGCTGTAGTTAAAGTAGTTTGTGTCTCCATAATCTTTTCCTGGTTCTCCAAGAGCATCTTCAAAGTGTCCTCAATGGACTAAAGAACCTGAGCTAGCTGAGGTGCTGATTGGGTCTGAATAGTGGAAGACAATGTGGACAACTTGGATGTCACAGCTGACATCCAGTTGTTCAAGCTAGCCAATGCCTGGCTCAACTGATGAGCAGTGAAGGGATGAGTCTTGGAAGATGGCACTCTCGGGCTTGCTGAAGAACTGGGACCAGCAGCAGAGGAAGGTCCTGGAGGCAAATCAACTCCTGTAGTGGCAGCTGGCTCGGTGAAAGGCTCTACCGCAACTAGCTCCTCAAACTGTCCAGTTGGGGAAGAAGCAGGTGGTTGGTAGTTCTTGGATTTAGGGTTGTCCAAGACCTGCATACTGTACCAAGAATACGGAGCCACAGGCTTGGTATTGACATCATACCTTTTCTTCTCCACCTCCATATCCCTGAAATATATAGAAAGGGTGTTGGGAAAAGGGTAGTTCCGGTCATGCTCTTGTCCCACTGCAGAAATCACCCTGGACATCACATTGCCCATATTGATAGGGTACCCGACCATAATGGATGCCACAAGAACAACTCGGGTAAGTGGAATAGTCTGATCGTGGGTAGAAAGGTCAAGCCGACTACACACAAATGTCAACCACCCTCGAGCCTCAAAGTTGAAAGTCTTTCGGAATATCTTCCTCCCTACTTGCAACAACTCTGGGACAGTACCTAGGATTACCAAGTACTGGGCCAACCAAGGACGGACTTCCTCACCCATCCCTAACTTAGCAAAATAAAGTGACTTATCTTCATCCCGGAACCCCAAATACTCATTTTAAGATGTTCCATCAAACAACACTATTTTGTCTCTAACTTTGGTCACCTTGGTATCCTTGACAATATGATCTACATTAGAGTAGAATTCCCTAACCGTGTGCTCATTAGCATCGATGCACTTCTCCATGAAAAACTCCTAGCCCTTTCTCGTTCGAAACTCCCTCTGCACGTTCAGGTTATGGGGCAAAAGGTCAGTGTCAATAAAACTCCTCTCCGGTATCAACTTCCTCACCGGCCACCACTCCTTAAACTTGTGGTAATAGCCACTTGGATCACAAATCTATCCTCCCACTCTTCGGCTTTCCTAGTCCATGCAACTCCCCCAATCTGAGGCTCACCTCCCTCATCTCTGTCTGCACTCTCCCCAGATAATGAAGTTGTGGGGGAGGTGGAGTATTTCTCACTATCGGTTGTGGACTCGTCAGAACAATCCGAGACTACATTCACTGGTCTTTTGGAGGTGGGTGATGGTGGAGGGGTATCAACTAGGTTGTGTGGGTCGGTTATGTGAGTTGGGACTGAATCTAAGGAGATGTCTTTAGAGGGCACAAACTCACTCCCCGACGATTGAGAAGCAGCCTTATCAGCAGCTTTTATCAATTTCCGGGTCTTTTTTATGTTCTCCTGAGCCAGGGGAGTGAGTTTTGCTATTCTCTTGCCTTTACCCCCTGGGGAAGAACCACCTCTCCCGAGTTGTTGTGATTGATTGCCACCTCTTTTTTTAAACATTATCTGCAAAGCAAACACATATAGCATTGTTAGTTTAAGCATGGACATTGAATTAGTTATTGAAATCAATTGCAGAATATTAGGTGAAAATGTTGCAGGCACCACTACAGAATAGGGTATCGCGGACCGTGCTATCAGGAGTGCGACAGCTTTGGAGGCACCGCAGACCGCGCTATGACGACTGCGGGCTGCATGAACAAGGCCAGGAAAAACAACTCTCTGAATCTCCCACTGCGGTCTGCGTAAAATGGGGACGCGACCGCGATGGGCCAGCACAGACCGCGTGAAATGCAATGCGGCCGCGCTAGAATTAAGTTAATTTCCATCACTTTGGGCACTGCGGACCGCACTATCAGATGTGCGGCCACATTGGAGGCATCGCGGGCTGCGCTAAGGCAACCGCGGGCCGCGCTGAGCCAATTTCAGGGACTAAGCTAGAGTTTCATGTTTTCTTCCATTTTTGTTCAAATTTATACCCCTACTTGTCCCTACTCAGTTACCCAATCTTTAATTACTTTAGACACACAAACATGACATCTACCCTAGACTAACAATTCGAAAAAACATGGGAAGAAAAAGAGAAGTTACACTACTGGGCAACAAATAAGATGAAAACTAAGAAATTAATTAATCATGAGTGAATGAGATGTTACCAGATTGATGAAGAATGAGTGCAGTTAATCCAATCAAGCAAGAGGAACGGGCTAAAAAAAAATGATGAACAGTAGAAATAGGGTTCTGGGTTTTCAAAGTGCGAAAAGGGTAAAATGAGACCCTTGGTCTCTTTTTGTAGACACCCAGTGGGACCTGTACTTACCTACCAGTACGGCCGTACAAAAGCGACACGGACTGCGTTGGGTTTGTTCATGTAGCCTTGCAGTAAGCAGCCCATGCGGACCGCACAAACAGGAACGTGGCCGCGGTGGAAAACTTCAGAGAGCACTATAATTTTGACTTGCCAGCGCGGACTGCATAAAAATGCACCGCGGCCGCACTGGCAAACTTCAGAGACTATGCAAATTTGGCTCGTGCTAGTGTGGACCTCACAAAAGTGCACCGCGGCTGCACTGGCAAACTTCAGAGACTGCAATTTTTTTTTCTTGCATTTTGCACTGCTTCAACACAATCCCTGCAACATCTCACAAACAATTAGCTCAAAAATCCTAAGCTACAAAGAAAATCAAAGAGAGAAAAAGACACGGGTTGCCTCCCAAGAAGCGCCTGATTTAACGTCGCTGCACGATGCATGTTACTATCACATCACTTCAAATAAATGAGTGCCACCACGTGGCTGTCATCAAACTTCCCCAAATAATGGTTGACACGATGCCCATTGACCCGGAAAACATCACCATTCTTGTTCTTGAGATCAAGAGCACCAAAAGGAGTCACACATATAACTTCAAATGGCCCACTCCACTTTGACTTGAGCTTTCCCGGAAATAACCTCAACCGGGAGTTAAAAAGAAGAACCATATCACCAACCTTGAATTCCTTTCCCCGAGCATATTTGTCGTGAAGATACTTTATCTTTTCCTTATACAAGGATGAGCTGGAGTAGGCATGAAATCTAAACTCATCAAGCTCATTTAGTTGCTCAACACTGAGATTCGCCGCAACATCCCATTCCAAGTTCAACTTCCTCAAGGCCCACATAGCCTTGTGCTCCAATTCCACCAGAAGATGGCACGCTTTACCAAACACCAATTGGTACGGAGACATACCAATTAGGGTCTTTTAAGCAGTCCCATAGGCCCAAAGAGCATAATCCAATTTTTTGCGACCAATCGGTCCTATTGACATTGACAGTTTTAGACAAGATACTCTTTATTTCACGGTTGGAGACTTCCACTTGACCACTAGCTTGAGGATGGTAGGGGGTAGTGACCTTGTGATTTACTCCATACTTAGCAAGTAATGAGTCGAAAGCCTTGTTGCAAAAGTGAGACCCCCACATTACTAATGATAGCACGAGGGATGCAAACCTTGTGAAGATACTCTTTTTCAAGAATGCCACAACACTATGGGCTTCATTGTCAAGTAAAGCCACGATTTCAACCCACTTTGAGACATAGTCCGCCTCCACGAGAATATAAGGGTTCCCATAAGAGCTCACAAAAGGACCCATGAAATCGATGCCCCAAATATAAAAAATATCCACCTCGAGAATCGTATTGGGTGGCATCTCATCCCTTTTTGAAATTCCACCGGCTCTTTCGCATACATCACATCTCTTTATCAAATCACTAGCATCCTTAAACAAAGTCGGCCAATAGAAACTGCAACTCAAGACCTTTGAAGCCGTCCTCACCCCTCCATGATGGCCAACATAGGGGCAGGAGTGACAAGCCTCCAATATGCTCAATTGTTCACCTTCCGGGACACATCTTCTAATCACACCATACATGTAAATTTTTAACAAGTACGGATCATCCCAATAAAAATCCAAACTATCCCATTTGAGTTTCTTCTTTTGGTTGGAAGAGAGCACACACGGGACAATTCCGGTCATAATGAAGTTGGCGATGTCCGCGAACCATGGAATGTCACACCTAGACACAGAATGAAGTTGCTCGTCAGGGAATGCATCATTTATTTCAAGGCCGTCACATGGCCTCCCTTCTTCCTCCAACCGGGGCAAATGGTCCGCAACTTGATTCTCACTTCCCTTTCGGTCCACTATTTCTAAGTCGAATTTTTGAAGAAGTAGCACCCATCTCATCAATCTCGCCTTGGAATCCTTCTTGGACATCAAATACCTAAGGGCGGCATAGTCCGTGTGCACAATTACCTTGGCCCCCATAAGATAAGGTCGAAATTTTTCCATGGAAAATACAATTGCCAACAAATCCTTCTCCGTAACCGTGTAATTCTGTTGAGCTTCATTCATAGTCTTGCTTGCATAGTACACGGGATGGAATATTTTACTAATTTGTTGACCTAACACCGCCCCCACCGCAACGTCACTTGCATCACACATTAGTTCAAAGGGCAAACTCCAATTAGGTGTGGTGATGATCGGAGTTGAGATCAGCTTGTGCTTTAAAAGTTCAAAGGCCTCCATGCATTTTTCATCAAAAACAAACTTGGTATCTTTCTCTAGCAACTTGCAAAGTGGATTCACAACCTTCGAGAAATCTTTAATGAACCGCCGGTAGAAACCGGCATAACCAAAATAACTCCTCACCCCTTTGACAGAAGTAGGGGAGGAAGCCTCAAAATGACCTCGATCTTGGCCTTATCAACTTCAATTCCTCGCTTAGAGATCTTGTGACCCAACACTATACCTTCTTCTACCATAAAATGGCATTTTTTCCAATTTAGAACGAGGTTAGTTTCTTCACATCGAGCCAAGATTCTATCCAAATTTACCAAGAATTCTTAAAAAGAGTCACCAACCATACTAAATTCATCCATAAAGACCTCCAATATGTCTTCTACCATGTCGGTGAAAATAGCCATCATGCAACGTTGGAAGGTCGCCGGAGCATTGCACAACCCGAATGGCATCCAGGAGAATGCAAATGTATCGTAGGGGCATGTAAAAGTGGTCTTATCTTGGTCCTATAGAGCAATTAAGATTTTATTGTAGCCTGAGTACCCATCCAAGAAGCAATAAAAATCTCGCCTAGAAAGACGATCAAGCATTTGATCAAGGAATGGTAAGGGGAAATGATCCTTACGGGTCTCCTTGTTGAGTTTCCGGTAGTCCATACAAACTCTCCACCCGCTAATGGTCCGAGTGGTAATAAGCTCATTATTGTCATTTGTCACTACCAGCATCCCACCTTCTTTGGCACACATTGGATCGGAGAGGTCCATGAGCTATCGGAGATTGGATAAACCACACCGGCGTCAAGCCACTTGATAACCTCTGTCTTTACCACTTCTTGCATCGCCTCATTTATTCTTCTTTGATGTTCAAGTGAAGGCCTTGCATCCTCCTCCAAGATGATTTTATGCATGAAAAATGCGGGGCTTATCCCCCGAATGTCCGCCAGAGTCCATCCTATTTCCCTTTTTCGCTTTTGAAGCACCTCCAAAGTGGCCTCAACCTGCAAGTTAGTAAGGCAAGAAGAAATAATAACTGGAAGAGTTGAATTAGAGACCAAAAATTCATACCTGAGGTGTGGAAGAAGTGGCTTCAACTCCAACACCGGTGGCTGCTCAATCGATGGCTTGGTTGGTGGAGTTTTGCAGTTTTCAAGATCCAAAGATAACTTTCTAGGCTCATATGAATATGAACCCATACCATGCAATGCATTCACGCACTCCGCTCGACTAGCGTCATCATTGACATCCATATTAAGAAGCACGGTCTAAAGAGGATCTTCAACATTTATCATGGAACTTGTATCATCCAAGCTATCACAGCTGTGACAATTTCCACAAATGAACACACTTCCGTGCTATTGGGTTGCCTCAATTATTTGCACACATGGAATACCACCTTCTCATCTCCCACTCGGAATGCCAACTCACCCGCTTCAACATCAACCAATTCCTTCCCCGTAGCTAGGAAAGGTCTTCCAAGAATAATCGGCACTTCAAAGTCCACCTCACAATCCAATATGACAAAGTCGGCCGGCAATATGAATTTATCAACACGAACAAGAAGATCATCAACTATACCCAAGGGTCGATTCATCGATCGATCTTCCATTTGAAGTCTCATAGAGGTTAGCCTAGGTTGCCCGATTCCCAAAGTCTTGAAGACCGAATAAGGCATGAAGTTAATGCTAGCCCCCAAGTCACAAAGGGCTTTGGCAAAATCTGCACTACCGATAGTGCAAGGGATAGTAAAAGCTCCGGGGTCTTCAAGTTTCGGGGCCATAGAATGCACTATAGAACTCACTTGATGCGTCATTTTAATTGTTTCACACTCCATCAACCTCTTCTTAGTTACCAAATCCTTCATAAACTTTGCGTACCCCGATATTTGTTCAAGTGCCTCTACCAACGGCACATTGATAGTAAGACTCTTCATCGTTTCAATGAACTTTTTGAATTGATTGTCACCTTTTTGCTTTGCTAACCGTTGAGGGTAAGGTGGAGGTGTCCTAGGAAAGGGTGCCTTGGCCTTTTGTACAACCGGCTCGGGCATGTCAATCACGTGTTCCCTAGACAGGTTTACGACATCTTGAGTCTCTACCCCGACCTCATCATCAATATCAATCCGCACATCATTGGTCATATTTGGTTCAACCACATCATCAACATCCAAAGGCACATTATCTTCTTGCAACTCAACTTCGTTATTCATAACTTGATTTTCATTCAAGGCATGCACATCACCGCCTCTTCCGCTTCTTGTTGTAACCGCCATCACATGATTGTTACCCCCCTTCGGGTTCACTATCGTATCACTTGGTAGAGCACCTTTAGGTCGAGTATTCAACGATTGAGAGATTTGGCCAAGTTGCACCTCCAAATTCCGAATAGAGGTGTTATGAGAAGCCAATTGAGCATCAGAGTCTTGGTTCTTCTTCATCATTTGTTCGAACATTATTTCTATTCTCCCCATATCACTACCCGAAGAACTGGGCCCTTGAGATTGAAAGGGAGGTGGATTCTTTGGTTGTTGGTACATGAGGGCCTTTGAAAGCCTTGCCCCCGGTTGCCTTGATTTCTGCTATTATTCCACCCTCCTTGATTGTTGTTGTTATTGCTTCAATTATTATTGTTCCCGTTCCAATTGCCTTGATTGTTACCTTGGTTACCCCAATTGTTATTTTGATTGTTTTTGTTCCAATTGCCACCACCTTGTTATTGGTTGTTACTGTTCCAATTACCGTCGCCTTGTTGATTGCCCCAATTTCCTTGGGGATGCCATTGTTGATTCCCTTGATTTCCTCTATTTCCTTGGTAGTTATTGACATATTGAAATTCTTCTCTTTGCTCATCATAGCACTCATTCGAATAACCACCACCATCATTGTTGTTGTCAAATTGCTCACAATTACCTTGAGGTTGTTGTTGCCCTCTTTGCCTCCTTTTCAACATAGAAACACCTTCCATTGCATTGACTTGGCACGGGATTTGGACTTGTTGCAATTGTGCCTTCTCCAATTGATACATAGTTGTTGTAAGCTCTGTGAGCACGTGATTTTTGCATCACATGAATTACTCCAAAAAATTCAAAATAAAATAATTTTTCTTTGTGTGCAATTTTTGAGATTTTTCGCGGCATTTTTGGATAATTATTTGTATTTATCTGTGCATGTTTATTTGTTTAAATTAATATAAAATACAAAATATGTCACATTGGCATCTAGGATTCAATTCTACATTTAGGAGTAATTAAGTTTGCTCTACAAAAATAGAAAATCACAAAAAAATATGTATTTTGCATTTTTAGCATTTAATGTTCAAATTATGTGATTTCGTTTTAATTGATATTTAATTTTGTGTGATAATTATTATTAGGAGTTGATTAATATTTTAAGTTAATTTTTGGTTTTATTAATTTAATTTAGGATCTTTAAGTTTAATTTTAGAGCAAATAAACG